>NW_026498967.1:10000-41767 GCF_026875155.1 Cherax quadricarinatus | reverse complement strand
CTATATCCTCTGATTTTCCATTGAAAAATAAAAATAATTAGCTAGGGTAATCCACCACAATTGCAACAGGGTGGCCTAGGGACTGGTGAGGGAGATGATGAGCGGTGGTGGGAAATCGTTATTTTAAGTTTTGTGTAAAGTTAAAATAAGATGCGAGGGTTGAGTTTTTGGAGGGGGGGTGGATGTTGACGGTGATGTTTTGTTGGAGCTAGCGTGAGCGTCGTAAATATTTTGTTGGAGCTAACGTGACGTCGTCAGTATTTTTCTGGAGCTAACGTGACCATCGTACAGTATTTGTGGGTAACTGAGATCTTCGGTTATTCGTGTGTTCTGGGGGAAAATTCCGTTAATGTTTCTGTTTTTCTGGTCTACTTCGGTTGTCGAGTCTATTCCGGCTTTGTGTCTTTAATAAAAGACGAATTTTTTCTGTGTTTTTCTGATACAGGGAGTGAGAGGCAGTGTGAGCAAGAAGGGGAAAGAGGAAAACAGCGAATAGTGCTTGGCGGGGCAGAAACCAAAGGTAGGAAGAGGTTGGATTTGTCATTATCCTTGAGATAAGGGATGTGTGGGGAGTAGAGATATAATGTGGAAAATGTGGGGGGAAGGTAAAACCACGCATTTTACAAAACAGTTTGGAAATTAGTTCATGGTTGGCAGAGATTATTAAAAAGGGGAAAAAGATAAAGGGACAACGGGGTGGGGGATTTATCCCGCCTTTTGGTGTAGATTTTTGGAGATACCCTCCCTTTTTGGGTAGAGTGTGGGGGATAACCTCCCGTTGGTTGAGTGTGGGAGTAACCCTGCCTGTTGGTGTAGAGTGTGGAGAGAAACCTCCCTGTTGGTGTAAGTGGGGGTATATACCCCCGTTGGTGTAGAGTGGGAGAGTACCCCTCCCTGTTGGTGTAGTGTGTGGAAGTATCCTCCCTTTTGGGTGTAGATGTGGGGAGATACCCCCTTTGGTGTAAGTGTGGAGAGTTCCCGTGTTGGGTCTAGTGTGGAGGTATACCTGCTTTTGGGTTTAGTGTGGGGAGAGTTCCCCGCCTTTTGGTGTAGAGTGTGGAGAGTAAACCTGCCTTTTGGTGTAGAGTGTGCAGAGTATACCTGCCTTTTGGTGAAAGGGGTTTTGGAGAGTATCCCTCCCTTTTGGGTTTTAAGTGTTGAGAGTATACCTGCCTGTTGGCGTAGGGGTTGGAGAGTATCCGGGCCTTTTGGGTGGAGGTGGGGGAGTTACCTCCCTTTTGTTAGAGTGTGGAGAGTATACCTGCTTTGGGGTTGTAGAGTGTGGAAGTTACCTGCTTTGGGTGTAGAGTGGGGAGAGTATACCCCCTGTTGGTGTGAGTGGGGGGAGAGTATCCCTCCTGTTGGTTTTAGAGTGGGGGTGTATACCTCCTGTTTTTGTAGAGTGTGGAGAGTACATGCCTGGGGTGTAGTGTGGGAGAGTTCCTGCTTTTGGGTTGTAGAGGGGGGGAGTATACCTGCTTTTGGGTAGAGTGGGGGAATTACCTGCCTTTTGGGTGTCATGGGGAGAGTATACCCCTGTTGGTGTAGGGGTGGGGAGATACCGCCTGGGGGGTGTGGAGAGTATACCTGTGTTGGTGTAGGTGTGGAGAGTATACGCCTTTTTGGTGTAGGTGTGGGAGATACCTGCCTCTTGGTTAGAGTTTTGGAGTAACCGCCTTTGGTGTAGGTGGGGAGAGTATACCTCCCTTTGGTGAGGTGGGGGGTATACTGCCTTTTGGTGTAGATTGGAGGTTCCCTGCCTTTTGGGTGTGGTGTGGAGAGTATACCTCCCTTTTGGTGTAGAGTGGGAGATATACCTCCCTGTTGGTGTAGAGTTTTTGGAAAACCCTGCCTTTTTGGTTGTGGAGTGGGGAGACAAACCTGCCTGTGGTGTGGTGGGAGAGTATCCCTGCCTTTTGGGTGCTAGTGTGGAGAGATCCTGCCTGTTTGGTGTAGATGTGGAGAGTATCCCTGCCTGTTGGTGTAGAGTGTGGAAGTTATCCCTCCTTTGGTGAGGTGTGGAGAGAACCCGCCTGTTGGGGGGTGTGGAATTACCTGCCTTTGGGTGTGAGTGTTGGATATCCCTGCCTTTTTGGTGTAGAGTGTGGAAGTTACCTCCCGTTGGTGTAGAGTTGGGGAGTATACCTCCTCTTGGTGTGGGTGTGGAGAGTATACCTGCCTGTTGGTGTGAGTGTGGAGAGTATACCTATTTTGGGTGTGAGTGTGGAGAGTAACCTCCCTTTTGGTGTAGAGTTGGAGAGTATACCTCCCTTT
Organism: Cherax quadricarinatus; assembly: GCF_026875155.1. NCBI lineage: Eukaryota > Metazoa > Arthropoda > Malacostraca > Decapoda > Parastacidae > Cherax > Cherax quadricarinatus. The sequence goes on along the minus strand of NW_026498967.1, from coordinate 39,493 downwards.
TTGGTGTAGAGTGTTGAGAGTAACCTGCCTTTTGGTGAAAGGTTGGAGATATCCCTCCCTGGGGTGTAGGTGTGGGGAGTATCCTGCCCTTGGGTAGGTGTGGGGGATATCCTGCCTGTTGTGTAGAGTGTGGAGAGTATCCCTCCCTGTTGGTGTAGGGTGGAGAGTAACCTGCCTTTTGGGTTTTGTGGTGTTGAAGGGTATACCTGCCTTTTTGGTGTAGAGTGTGGAGAGCATCCCTCCCTTTTGGGGTTAGAGTGGGAGAGTATACCTCCTGGGGTGTCTAGGTGGAGAGTAACTGCCTGTTGGGTAGAGTGTGGAGAGTATACTGCCTTTTGGGTGTAGAGTGTGGAATATCCTGCCTGTTGGGTGTAAGTGTGGAGATTTATACCGCCTGTTGGTTAGAGTGTGGGGGGGTATACCTCCCTCTTGGTGTAGAGGTTGGGTTACCTCCCTGTTGGTTTTTGGTTTGGGGAGGTATCCCTCCCTTTTGGTGTGAGGTGGGGAGTATCCCGCCTTTTGGGTGTAGATGTGGAGAGTATCCCTGTTTGGGTTTGAAAGGTGTGGGGGGTTTACCTGCCGTTGTGTGAGTGGGAAGTATACTGCCTTTTGGTGTAGAGTGGGGAGAGAAACCTGCCTTTGGGTTGTGGTGTTGGATATACCTTGTTGTGTAGAGGGGGGGGGAGAGTATACATGCCTGTTGGTGTAGGTGTGGGGAGTATACCTGCCTCTTTGTTAGAGTGTGGAGAGATCCCTGCCTGTTGGTGTAAGTGTGGGATTATACCTGCCTTTGGGTAGAGGTGGAATATACCTGCCTGTTGGTGTAGGTGTTGAATTTTATACCTCCCTTTTGGTGTAGAGTGGGGAGAGCATACCGCTGTTGGTGTAGAGTGTGGAGAGTATACCTGCCTGTTGGTGTCTAGTGTGGAGAGTTACCTGCCTGTTGGTGTAGAGTGTGGAGGTTACCTCCCTGTTGTGTAGATGTGGAGATATACCTCCCTGTTGGTGTAGAGTGTGGGGGAGTATACCTCCCTTTTGGGGTTGTAGAGTGTGGAGAGATACCTGTCTTGGTGTAGAGTGTTGAGAGTAACCTGCCTTTTGGGTGTAGAGTGGGGAGGTATCCCGCCTTTTGGGTTTTGTAGAGTGGGGGGAGTTACCTCCCTTTGGGTGAAAGAGTGGGAGAGTATACCGCCTTTGGTGTGAGTTTAGGTTTACCCCCTGTTGGTGAGAGTTGGAAGTATACCGCTGTTGGTGTGAGTGTTGAGGTTTACCTGTTTTTTGGTTAGAGTGTGGAGAGCAACCTGCCTGTTGGTGAGAGTGGGGAGGTATACCTGCCTTTGGGTAGAGTGGGGGAGGTATACCTCCCTGTTGGTTTGTAGGGTGGAGAGTACCCCTTCCTTTTGGTTTTGGGTGGGGGATTACCTGCCTTTTGGGGAAGAGGGGGGAGTATACCTGCCTTTGGTGTAGGGGTGGGGAGTATCCCTCCTGTTGGTGTAGAGTGTGGGGTAAATACCTCCTGTTGGTGAAGTGTGGAGAGTATCCCTGTCTTTTGGTGTAGAGTGTGGAGAGTATCCCTGCCTTTTGGGTGGGTGGGGGGAGTATATGCTTTTGGGTGTGAGTGTGGGGTATACCTGCCCGTGGGGTAGAGTGTGGAGAGTATCCCCCCTTTGGTTTTAGGTGTGGGGGTATACCTCCCTGTTGGTGTTGGTGTGGAGGGGTACACCCCCCTGTTGGTGTAGTGGGGGAGATTACCTGCCTTTTGGGTTTTGTAGAGTGTGGGGGAGTTAACCTGTTTTGGGGTTAGAGTGTGGAGAGAAACCCCTGCCTGTTGGTGTCTATGGGAGAGTATACCTGTGTTGGAGAGTGTGGAGAGATACCTGCCTTTTGGGTGTAGAGTGGAAGTATACCTCCCCTGTGGTGTAATTTGTGGAGATATACCCCTGTGGTGTAGGTGTGGAGAGTATACCTGCCTTTTGGTTTTAAGTGTTGAGATATACCTCCCTTTTGGGTGTAGAGGGGGAGATATACCTGCCTGTTGGTGTAGAGTTGGGGAGTATCCCTGCCTCTTGGTGTAGATGTGGAGAGTTTACCCCCGTTGGTTTGAAAGAGTGTGGAGAGTAACCTGCCTGTTGGTGTGGTTGGGAGTATACCTCCCTTTTGGTGTAGATTTGAGAGTTCCCTGCCTTTTGGTGTAGAGTGTGGAGAGCATACTGCCTGTTGGTTTTTGAGTGTGGAGAGTATACCTCCTGTTGGTGCTAGTGGGAATTTAAACTCGTTGGTGAGGTGGGAGAGATACGCCTGTTGGTGTAGATGTGGGGGAAAACCCTCCTGTTGTGTGAGTGGGGGAGTTACCTCCTTTTGGTGTAGGGTGGAGGTTACGCCTTTTGGTTTTGGAGTGTTGAGAGTATACCTGCCGTTGGTGTAGAGGTGGAGAGATCCTGTGTTGGTGTGGGTGGGGGGAGTATCCCCCGCCTCTTGGTGTAGAGTGGGAGAGAAACCTGCCTGTTGGTGTAGGTGTGGAGATTACCTCCTGTTGGTTTTTGGGTGGGGAAGTATCCTGCCTGTTGGTGTAGAGTGGGAGAGTATACCTGCCTTTGGGTTGTAAGTTTTGAGATATACCTGCCTGTGGTGTAGAGTGTGGGGTATACCTGCCTGGGGTTTAGGGTGGGAGTTACCTGCCTTTGGTTAGGTGGGAGAGCATCCCCTCCCTGTTGGTGTAGTTTTGGGAGAGTTACCTGCCTTTTTGGTGTCTAGTGTGGAGAGTATACTCCCTGTTGGTGTAGAGTGTGGAGAGTATACCTCCCTTTTTGGTGTAGAGTGTGGAGATTTTACCTGCCTCTTGGGTAGAGTGTGGGAGTATCCCTCCCTGTTGGTTTTTAGAGGGGAGAGTTCCTGCTTTTTGGTTTTGATGTTGAGAGTAACCTGCCTTTGGTGTGGGGTGGGGGAGAGTAACCTGCCTGTTGGTGTAGAGGGGGGGGTATACCTCCCTTTGGGTAGATTTGGGAGAGTATCCCTCCTGTTGGTGTAGAGTGTGGAGATTTAAACCCTCCTGTTGGTGTAGAGTGTGGAAGTTTACCTCCTTTTTGGGTAGATGGGGAGGTATCCCGCCTCTTGGTTAGAGGTTAGAGTATCCCTCCTGTTGGTGTAGGTGTGGGGAGTTACCTGCCTGTTGGTTTTAAGTGGGGGGAGTATACCCCCTCTTGGTGTAGAGTGTGGAGAGTATACCTGCCTTTTGGGTTTGTAGAGTGTGGAGAGTATACCGCCTGTTGGTGTAGAGTGGGGAGAGTATACCTCCCTTTTGGTGTAGGTGTTGAGAGTTACCTGCCTTTTGGTTTTAGGTGTGGGAGCAACCGCTGTTGGTGTAGAGTGTGGAGAGATCCTCCTTTTGGTGTCTGTGGGAAGATACCTGCCGTTGGTGTGGGTGTGGAGAGTATACCTCCCTGTTGGTGTAGAGTGGGGGAATATACTGCCTTTTGGGTGTAGATGGGGAGTATACCTGCCTGTTGGTGTAGGTGTGGAGAGTTTACCTGCCTCTTGGTGTAGGTGTTGAAAAACCTGCCTGTTGGTGTAGAGTGTGGGAGTATACCTGCCTGTTGGATGAGTGTGGGGATTTATACCTCCTTTTGGGTTTGTAGGTGTGGGGGAATACCTGCCTGTTGGTGGAGTGTGGAGAGTTACCTGCCTTTTGGGTTTTTAAGTGGGGAAGGTATACTGCCTTTTGGGTGTAGATGTTTGAAGTTACCCTTTTGGTGTAGAGTGTGGAGAGAAAACCTCCCTGTTGGTGTAGGTGGGAGATATCCCTACCTGTTGGTGTGGTTTGGGGAGAGTAATACCTTGTTGGTGTAGAGTGGGAGAGTATCCTCCTTTTGGGTGTAGGTGTGGGGGTTTTACCTCCCTTTGGGTAAAGATTGGGGGGTAACCTGCCTGTTGGTGTAGAGTGTGGGGAGTAACCTGTGTTGGTGAGAGTGTGGGGTAAATCCCTCCCTGTTGGTGTAGGTGGGAGAGTATCCCCTGTCTTTTGGTGTAGAGTGTGGAGGTATACCTGCCGTTGGTTTTAGAGGGGGGGAGATCCCTCCATTTGGGAGAGTGTGGGGAGATCCCTCCCCGGGGTGTAAGTGTGGGAGTTCCCAGCCTTTTGGGGTAGGTGGGGGGTATCCCGCCTTTGGAGAAAATGTGGGATTACTCCCTTTTTGGTGTGAGTGTGGGGGAATACCCCCTTTTGTGTAGAGTGGGGGGAAAATTCCCTGCCTGTTGGTTTTGAGTGTGGGAGAAACCCTCCTGTTGTGTAGAGTGGGGGGGAAGTATCCCTCCTTTTGTGTAGAGTTGGAGATAACCTCCCTGATGGTGTAAGTGCGTGAGTATACCTGTGTTGGTGTAAGTGTGGAGGTATACCTGCCTTTTGGGTGTAGAGTGGGGAGGTATACCTGCCTGGGGTGTGATTGGAGAGTTACCTCCCCTGTTGGTGTAGATGGGGAGGTATCCCTGCCTGTTATTGAGAGTGTGGAGAATACCTGCCTTTTGGGTTGTAGAGGGGGGAGGATCCCTGCCTGTTGGTGTAGAGTGTGGAGAGTATACCTGCCTTTTGGGTTGTAGTGTGTGAAAGGTTCCCTCCCGTTGGGTGAGAGTGTGGGGATTATACTGCCTGTTGGTGCAGATTGGGGGGTATCCTGCCTGTTGGGTGTAGAGTGGGGGGGAGTATATGCCGTTGCTTTATAGTGTGGTAGTATCCCTCCCTGTTGGGTGTGAGTGGGGGGAGTATCCCTCCGTTGGTTAGAGTGTGGAGATATACCTCCTGTTTTGTGTAGAGTGGGAAGTATACCCCCTGTTCGCGTAAATGTGGGGAGATACCTGTTTGGGCTAAAGAGTTTGGGGAGTATACTGTTTTGGTTGGGTTTGGTTTTGGGAGTAACCCTGTTGGTTAGTGGTGGAGAGTATACCTCCCTGTTGGGTGAGTGTGGAGGTAACGGCTTTTGGGTGTAGGGTGGGAGAGTATCCCGCCTGTTGGTGTAGAGTGTGGAGATATACCTGCCTTTTTTTGTAGAGTGGGGGGTTTTATACCTCCCCTGTTGGTGTAGAGTGTGGGAGTTTACCTGCCTGTTGGTGTAGATGGGAAGTATACCTGCCTTTTGGTGTAGGTGGGAGAGTATACCTCCCCTGTTGGTGTAGAGTGTGGGAGTTACCTGCCGTTGGTGTAAGTGTGGGAGTATACCTCCTGTTGGTGTGGAGTGTGGAAGTATTCCGGGGTAGAGTGAGGAGAGTATACCTTCCTGTTGGGTAGGTGGGAGAAAACCCCTGCCTTTTGGTTGTAGTGTGGAGATTTTAAACCCCCTTTGGTTTTTGAGAGTGGGGAGTATACCTGCCGGGGTGTAGAGTGTGGAGTTACCTGCTTTTGGGTTTGTAAGTGTGGGGAGTATCCCTCCCCTGTTGGGTGAGGTGGGGGGAGTTAACTGCCTTTGGGTAAGTTGGAGAGTACCCTCCCTTTTGGGTTTTTAAGGTGGGGGGAGTATCCTGCCTTTTTGGGTAGAGTGGGGGGAGATCCCGCCTGTTGGGTGTAGAGTGGGGGGAGTATACCGCCTGTTGGGTAGAGTTGGAAAGTATACCTGCGTGTTGGTGAGAGTGTGGTATATCCTGCTTTTGGGTTTAGTTTTTGGAGAGTTACCTGCCTTTGATGTAGAGTGTGGGAGTATACTGTTTTTTGGGGTGTAGTGTGTGTAGATTTTAAACCTGCCTGTTGGTGTAGGTGTGGGGGTTAACGGGTGTTGGTGTAGAGTGTGGGGGAGTATAACCCCCTGTTGGGTAGGTGTGGGGAGTAAACCTGCCTTTGCTGTAGAGTGGGATAGTATCCCTCCCTGTTGGTTAGAGTGGGGGGAGAAACCCCTCCCTGTTGGTTTTTTTGAGTGGGGAGAGTATATCCCGTTGGTGTAGAGGGGGGGAAGTTTTACTGCCTTTTTGGTGTAAAGTGGGGGGGAGTATACCTCCCTTTGGGTGTAGAGTGTGGGGTTTTTTATCCCTGCCGTTGGTTGTGGTGTGGGGATATCCTTCCTTTGGTGTAGAGTGTTGGGATATACCTGCCTGTTGGTGTGTGTGGGGAGGATCCTGCCTGTTGGTGTAGTGTGTGGATTTACCTGCCTTTTGGGGTGAAAGTGGGAGAGAAACCCTGGTTGGTGTAGGTGTGGGGAGTTACCTCCTGTTGGTGTAAGTGTGGAGGTAACCTCCCTGTTGGGTAAGTGGGAGGAGTATCCCTAAAGGGTTGGTGTAGAGGTGGGGAGTATACTCCCTTTTGGTGTAGGTGGGGAGAGTATCCCTCCTGTTGGTGTAGGTGGGGAGGTTTTCCTGCCTGTTGGTGTTGAGTGTGGGGAGTATACCTGCCGGGTTGGTGTAGAGTTGGGGAGTTACCTGCCTGTTGGTGTAGGTGGGGGGAGTATACCTCCCTGTTGGTGTAGTGTGTGGAGAGTAACCGCCGTTGGTGTAGAGTGGGGGGGAGTTCCTCCCTGTTGGGTAGAGTGTGGAGGTAACCCTTTGGTGTAGTGTGTGGGGGGATCCCTGAGTTGGTTTGAGTGTGGAGGGATACTGCCTTTTGGTGTAGAGTGTGGGAGTATACCTCCCCTTTGGTTGGTGTGGAAGTACCCCGGTTTGTTGGTTAGAGTGTGGGGAGTATCCCTCCCTGTTGGTGTAGAGTGGGGGGGAGAAACCCTGCCTGTTGGTGTAGAGTGTGGAGAATACCTCCCTGTTGGTGTAGAGTGTGGAGAGTATACCTCCCTTTTGGTGTTAGTGGGGAGTATACCTGCCTTTTGGGTGAAGTGTGGAAGTAAAACCTCCCTGTTGGTTTTAATGGGAGAGTAACCTCCCCGTTGGTGTAGGGGTGTGGGAGTATCCCTGCCTTTTGGGTTTGATGGGGGGAGTATACCTGCGTTGGTGTAGAGTGGGGGAATTACTTGCCTTTGGGTGTAGAGTGTGGGGAGTAACCTGCCTTTTGGTTTTTAGAGTGTGGGGAGTATACCCCCCTGTTTTTGAGGGTGTGGAGGTATACCTCCTGTTGGTGTAGATTGGAGAGTTAACCGCCTGTTGGTAGAGTGTAGAGAGAACCCCTGTTTTTGGGTTAGAGTGGGGGGAGTATACCTGCCTGTGGTGTAGAGTGTGGGGGTTCCCGCTGTTGGTGTAGAGTGTGGGAGTATACCGCCTGTTGGTGTAGAGTGGGGAGGTATACCTCCTGTTGGGGTTAATTGGGGAGTATACCTGCCTTTTGGGTTTTGTAGAGGTGGAGTAACCTGCCTTTGGGTGTAGAGGGGAAATATACCTCCCTGTTGGTTTTGAGTGGGGAGATATCCGCCTGTGGTGTTGATGGGGGGAGTATACCTCCTTTGGTGTAGAGTGTGGAGAGTATATTTTGCCTGTTGGGAAAGGTGGGGGGAGTATACCTGCCTTTTGGTTTGAGAGGGGAGAGAAACCTGCCTTTTGGGTTTTAGAGGTGGAGAGTTCCCTGCCTGTTGGTGTGAGGGGGAGATTTTAACCTGCCTGTTGGTGTGAGTGTGGAGATATACCGGCCTGTTGGTGGAGTGTGGGGAGTATACCTGCCTGTTGGGTAGATTGGGAGTTACCTGCCTTTTGTGTAAGTGTGGGGATTCCCTGCTGTTGGTGTAGTTTGGGGTAACCCCCCTGTTGGTGTGAGTGTGGAGAGTATACCTCCCTGTTGGTGTGATGAGGAAGAAAAGTGCCTGGGGGTTAGTGTGTGGAGATATTCCCTTTTGGTTGTAGAGTGTGGGAGTATACCTGCCTTTTGGGTGTAAGGTGGAGAGTTCCCTGTTTGGTGTAAGGTGTGGGGAGTTACCTGCCTGTTGTTGAATTTTGGGGGGGATAACCTGCCTGTTGGTGTAAGTGGGGGAAAACTTCCTGTTGGGTAAGTTGGAGGTATACCTGCCTTTGGTGTAGAGTGTGGGGGGTATACCTGCCTTTGGTGTAGAGTGTGGAAGTTACCTCCTGTTGGTGTAGTGTGGGGAAGTAAACCATGTTGGGTAAGTGTGGAGGTATCCCTGCCTTTGGGTAGGTGGGGAGGTATCCCTGCTGTTGGTTAGAGTGTGGAGAGTATACCTGTTTGTTGGTGTAGAGTGGGGGAGATACCTGCCTTTGGTGAGAGTTGGGGGTATACCTGCCTGTTGGTGTAAGTGTGGAGAGTATCCCTCCTTTGGTGTAGAGTGGGGAGATAACTCCTTTTGGGTGTATAGTGTGGGAGTGTACTGCCTGTTGGTGTAAGTGGGAGGTATCCCTTTGCCTGTGGGGAGTGTGGAAGTATACCTCCCTTTTTGGTTAGAGGGTGGGGGTAACCTGCCTTTTGGTGTAGATGGGGGGATTTATACTCCTTTTGGTGTAGGTGTGGGATATATTCCCTGTTGGTGTAGGTTTGTGGGTATACCTCCCTTTTGGTGTAGAGTGGGAGAGAAACCGCCTTTGTGTAGAGTGTGGAGGTATACTCCCTGTTGGGTTGAGTGGGGAGAGTATACCTCCCTTTTTGTGTAAGTGGGGAGAGTAAACCTGCTGTTGGTGTAGGTGTGGGAGTATACTGCCTTTTGGGTGTTTTGTGTGGAGAGTATACCTCCCTGTTGGGTAGAGTTGGAGGTTATTCCCTGTTGGTGTGATGTTGGGGAAAAAACCTCCCCTTTTGGTGTAGATGGGAGAGATATTTCCCGTTGGGTGGGGTGTGGAGAGTATATTCCCTGTTGGTGAGAGTGTGGGGGTTACCTGCCTGTTGGTGTAGATGTGGGAGAAACCCTCCTGTTGGTGAAAGGTGTGGAGAGTATACCTCCTGTTGGTGTAAGTGTGGAGATATCCCTGCCTGTTGGTGTGGGTGGGAGAGTATCCCTCCTTTTGGGTGTAGAGTGTTGGGAGTATACCGTGTTGGTGTGGTTTGGGGGGAGTATACCCCCTGTTGGGTAGAGTGTGGGGAGTATCCCTGCCTGTTGGGTAGAGTGTGGGGAGTTACCTGCTTTGTGCAAGTGTGGAGAGTATCCTGCCTGTTGGTGTGTGTTGGGAGTATACCTGACGTCTTCTCCAGATTTGTATTCTGCGCTTTAAAACCACTTTTTTTGTTGTATTAATTTGTATGTGATTAGGGTGACCTGGTATGTGAAAAAGGATGCCCTGGTATGTGATAAAAGGGATGACCTGGTTGTGAAAAAAGGATGAAAATGTATGATACAAGGGATCTGGTATATAATAAAGGATGACCAGGTATGTAATAATGGATAACCGGTAGGGGAATTAAGGATGACCTGGTTATGATATAAGGATGACCTGGCATGGTTTAAGGTGTTGGGTATGTAATGTAAGGAAAACCCGGCATGTGATATAAGGAAAACCCTGGTATGTGACTAAGATGCCTGTTATGGAATAAAAGCATGCCCTGGTATAGATATAAGGTGAACCTGAATGGAATAAAAAGTTACGGGTATGTGATTAAGGATGCCTTTATGTGATATAATGATGACCTGGTATGGAATAAAAGGATGCCCTTGTATGGGTTTAAAAGGGTTTGACCTGGTTTTGGGTATGGATGGCGGGTTTGGGAAAATAAAGGGTGACCTGTGAGGTATATAACAATGCCCTGGTATGGGATTAAGAGTGAACTGGTACGGGATTAAGGATGCCCCGGAAAGGAAATAAGGTTGGGCCGGGTAGGGTAAAGGATGCCCTGGTTTGGGGTATGACAATGACCTGGATGGGTTTAAGGATGATTGGTAGGGAGATAAGGATGACCGGGTATGGATAAAAGGATGACGGGTAGGGGATTAAGGATCACGGGTAGGGGTTAGGATGACTTGGTATGGGGAATAAGGATGATTTTGGTATGGGATATAGGACGACTTGGTAGGGGGATATAAAATGACCGGGTATGGTTTTAAGGAGGCCCTGGTTGGGATATAACGATGACTTTCTTTGGAATATAAGGATGACCTGGTAGGGGATAAAGGTTGACCTTGTTGGAATAAAAGAATGACCTGTTAGTGATTAAGGATGACCGGGTACGGAAAAAAGGATGCCCTGGTACGGAATATAAGGATGATGGTAAGGGATAAAAAGGGGAGACCGGGTATGGGATATAAGGATAAATGGTAGGGATATAAAATGACCTGGTATGGAATAAGGGATGACCTGGAAGGGGGATATAAAATGACCTGATGGGGGATATAAGGAGGTCTGTATGGGTATAAGGATCACCTGGTGGGTATATGGATGCCCGGTATGGGATATGGGATCACCTGGTAGGGTATGGGGATGACCTGGTAGGGTTTAAAAGGATGCCCCTGGTATGGGATATAAGGATGACCGCAGGGATAGGATGACCTGGTATAGGTAAAGGATCACTTGGTAGGGGGTATGAGGATGCCTGGTATGGGATAAAAGGATATTTGGGTTTAGGGGTAAAAGGAGACCGGAAGGGAAATATAAGGATGACCTGGTATGGATTAAGGATGTTTGGTATGGGATAAAAGGGTTGACCTATTGTTGGATATTGAAGTGCCTGGTATGAAATATAAGGATGGCCGGTATGGAATAAAGGATGACAGGTATGGAAAAAAGGTTTAAGGGGTTTGGGATATAAGGTGATTGGTGTGCGAAAAAGGATGACTGGGTGTGATATAAGGTGGCCCGGTAGGATTTAAGGTGACCTGGTAAGTGTATGGGGTTCCCGGGTAGGGATATAAGGATGAACGGGTGTTGATAAAAGGAATTGGTATGGGATTAATTTGACCAGGTAGGGGTTTTAAGGATGAACGGGTGTGTGTTAAAAGGATATTGGTATGGGATATATTTTTGCCCGGGATTGGATATAAGGTGCCCTTTGGTTTGGCTAAAGAAGGTTTGGAAATAGATATGAAATGACCTGGTATGGCATATAAAAATGACTGGTAGGCATATGAGAAGACCTGTAGGGGCAAAAAGAATGACCTGGTTTAGATATGAAATGACCTGCTATGGCCTTAAGAATGACCGGGTTATGGAAAAAAAGATGTAGGTACATCAAACCCAGACGCAACACAAGGGAAGAGAAAAACGTAGGCAACACCCCTGAGCTGCCAAGACATTCGTACAAAACTGTTTTCTTTTCTATCAAAATTTAATCTCGTGTATGTACTTTGTGGCCAAGAAATTAAACACACAGTTTATTAAGATCCTTTACTTAATCCTCTTAACTATTAAAATTTCAAACTGCTTCAAAAATATCATTTTCCCGTCTTCAATCCCTCTTCAACCCCCTTTACCATCTTCACTCATCTTCAGTTTTCATCAACCGTCTTTCCCCAACCACTTCCAAACCCTCCCCAATTTTTGGTTTTTGTGAATGTTTTTTAATGGGCTTCTATTCCAGATCACAGTGTTCAAAAGTGTTTCTCTTTCTGATCAAATTGTTATTAAAAAGTTCTAAGTCTATCAACTACCAGTCGACTTTCATGTTCCAACCCTTCGGAAACTTGTCTCAGATAAGTAATTTTGGGGTTTAAAACAACTTCTTTTTTTTTAAGGGTCCCCCCCTTTATTTTCATGGTTTTTATAGGTCGCCCTTAAACCGGGTCTGCCTCGACGGGCCGGTGAGTGTCCTTTTTCGTCTTTCCCCTCCGCGTGTCCAGGAGTCCCCTTTTGTCCCTCAGGATTCTCCCTTCCCCCCCTTCCCAAGGGGCTGCCCCGACGGGCCGGGGGTATCCCCTTTTCCTCTTTCCCCGGTCCGCGGGTCCCGGAGTCCCCCAGTTCCCCTCAGCTTCTCCCCTTTCCCCCTTCCCCAGGGTTTTCCCCGACGGCCGGTGGTATCCTTTTTTGTCTCTCCAGGGCCGCGTGCCGGGGGTCCGCCTGTGTCCCCCCAGGCATTCTCCCTTCCCCCAAATTCCCCCGGGTCTGCCTCGAGGCCGGGGAGTTCCCTTTTTTGTATTTCCAGGTCCCCGTGTCCGGAGTCCCCTGTGTCCCCCTCAGGGGTTTTCCCTTCCCCCCTTCCCCCGGGGCTGCCTCGAGGCCCGGTTTAGTATCCTTTTTTGTCTCTCCCCGGTCCGCGGGTCCCGGAGTCCGCCTGTGTCCCCCCAGGCATTTTCCCTTCCCCCATTCCCCAGGGTCTCCTCGCGGCCGGTGAGATCCTTTTTCGTCTCTCCCCGGTCCGCGTTCCAGGATCCGCCGTGTCCCCTAGGCATCCTCCCCTTTCCCCCCTTCCCCCGGGGCTGCCCACGGCCCGGGGGGGGTCCTTTTTTGTCTTTTCCCGGTCCGCGTGTCCAGGGGTCCCCCTGGGTTCCCCCCAGGCATTTTCCCTTCCCCACTTCCCCAGGGTCTGCCCCGACGGCCCGGGGGGTATCCTTTTTGTCTCTCCCCGGGCCCCGGGGTCCAGGAGTCCGTGGTCCCCCCAGGATCCTCCCTTCCCCCCCTTTCCCCCGGGTCTCCTCACGGCCCGGGGAGTGTCCTTTTTCGCTTTCCCAGGTCCGCGTTCCGGGGGGGCCGCCTGTGTCCCCCCAGGCATTCTCCTTCCCCACTTCCCCAGGGTCTAGCTCGCGGGCCGGGATATCCCTTTTTGTGTTTCCCAGGGCCGCGTGTCAGGGTCCGCCTGTGTCCCCCCGGCTTCTCCCTTCCAGACTTCCCCAGGGCTGGCCCGGGGGCGGTGAGTATCCCTTTTTTGCCTTTCCAGGTCCGCGGTCCAGGGTCCTCAACCCCCATTGCACCCCCCCTTCGGGGCCGGTTCCCGGAGTCCCCCTGTGGAGGGCCCGGGGCTCCCCTTCCCCCGCTACCCCCCCCCCCCCAACCTTGCACACCCCCCGGGTCCTGGTTCCAGGAGCCACCCGGTGAAGGCCCGGTGCTCCCCTTCCCCCCTACCCCCCACACCCCAACCTTGCACACCCCCCGGGGCCTGGTTCCAGGGTCCCCCGTGGAAGGCCCGGTGCTCGCCCCCTTCCCCCCTACCCCCCACCCCAACCTTGCACCCCCGGCCCTTTTCCCGGAGTTTCACCTGTGCGAAGGCCGGGGCTCCCCCTTCCCCCCTTCCCGACAAAACCCCAAACCCTTTCAAATCCCCCCCGGGTCCGTGGGTTTCCGGAGTCCCCCCTTGTGGCGCCCCGGGGTTTCCCCCTTTCCCCCACCCCCCCCAACCTTGCACCCCCCCCCCCGGCCGTGGTTCCGGAGTTCACCTGGCGAAAGGGCCCGGTGCTCCCCCTTCCCCCCACCCGAACTTTTCACCCCCCCGGGTCCCGGGGTTCCAGGAGTTCACCTTGCGAAGGGCCCGGTGCTCCCCCTTCCCCATTCCCCCCCCACCCCAAACCTGGCACCCCCCCGGGTCCTGGGTTCAGGAGTTCACCCGTGCGAAGGCCAGGTGCCCCCCTTCCCCACTTCCCCCAACCCCAACCTTCACTCCCCCCCCCGGGGGGCCCTGGTTCCAGGGGTCCCCCTGTTGCGCCCGGTGCTCCCCCTTCCCCACTACCCCCACACCCAACCTTGCCCCCCCCCGGGTCCGTGGTTCCAGGAGTTCACCGGGGAAAGGCCAGGTGCCCCCCCTTTCCCCCCATTTCCCCCCACCCCAACTTGCACCCCCCCCCCCGGGTCCGGGGTTTCCCGGAGTTCCCCTGGCGAAGGCCAGGGCCCCCCTTCCCCACTTCCCCCCCACCCCCCTTGCACCCCCTCCCCGGGCCCGTGGTTCAAGGAGTCTCCTGTGTGACGCGGGGTGCCCCCTTTTCCCCCCACTCCCCCCCCCCCAACCTTGCACAACCCCCCCCCCGGGTCCGTTTTCCCAGGAGTTCCCCTGTGCGAGGCCAGGGTTCCCCCCCCATCCCCCACACCCCAACCTTGCACACACCCCCCCCGGGTCCGTGGTTCAGGGTTCCCCTGTGCGAAGGCCCAGGTGCCCCCCCCTTCCCCAAAATTCCCTCCACCCCAACTTGCATCCCCCCCCGGGTCCGTGGTTCCAGGAGTTCCCCCTGTGCGAAGGCCAGGTGCTCCCCCTTCCCCCAAATTCCCTCACACCCCACCTTGACTCCCCCCCCGGGTCCGTGGTTCCCGGAGTTCACCGTGCGAAGGCCAGGTGTTTCCCCCTTCCCCCACTCCCCCCAAAACCCCAAACCTTGCACTCCCCCCCCGGGCCCGTGGTTCCGGGAGGTCCACCTGTGTGACGCCAGGTGCCCCCCCTTCCCCCACTCCCCCCACCCCCCAACCTTGCACTCCCCCCCCCCGGGTCCGGGGTTTCCCAGAAGTCCACCTGTGTGACCCCAGTGCCCCCCCTTCCCCATACCCCCACCCCCAACCTGCCCCCCTCCCCGGGTCCGTGGTTCCGGATTTAAAACCTGGGAAAGGCCGGTGCCCCCCCCTTCCCCATACCCCCCCCCCAAACCCTTGCCCCCCCCCGGGCCCGTGGTTCCAGGAGTTCACCTGTGCGAAGGCAGGTGCTCCTCCTTCCCCCTTCCCCCCCCCCCAACCCTTCCACTCCCCCCCCCCGGGGTCCTGGTTTCCCCGGAGTCCCCGTGTGCGATAGGGTCCCCCTTCCCCACTAACCCACACCCCAAACCCTTGCCCCCCCCTCCGTGGTTCCGGAGTTAAACCTGTGGAAGGCCAGGCCCCCCCCTTCCCCCCTTTACCCCCAACCCCAAACCTTGCACCCCTCCCCGGGGCCCGTGGTTCCAGGAGTTCACCTGTGCAAAGGCCAGGGCTCCCCCTCCCCACTACCCCCACCCCCAACCTTGCCCCCCCCCCGGGGGCCCGGGGTTTCCAGGAGTTCACCTGTGCGAAAGGCAGGTGTCCTCCTTCCCCATTTCCCCCCAAAACCCCAACCTTGCACCCCCCCCCCCGGGTCCGTGACTCCGGGAGTTCCCGTGTGGCCTGTTCCCCCCCTTCCCATTTCCCCCCACCCCAAACCCTTTTGCACCCCCCCCCGGGTCGTGGTTCCGGAGTTCACCTGTGCGAAGGGCCAGGTCCTCTCGATTTTCACATTCTTACATCACTAAAAATTTTCCCCCACTTTCCCATTTTTAAATCACAAAAAAATGTCTCACTTCCCACATTTTTCTCGCTAACAATGCCTTTTCCCCACATTCTTCATCCAAAAAAAAAGTCTCACTTTCCCTTCTTAATCACTAACAGTCTCACCCCCACATTTTTCACCCCTAAAATGTTACCTCCCCATTCTTACATCCTAACAATCTTAGATTTCCCCACATCATGTCGTCACTAACAATGGCTCGTTTCCCCACATTCTTACTGTTAAATTTGTTCAAACTTCCCCATTCTTCATCACTGCAAGTCTCCTTTCCCCTATTCTTACATCATTTTCAAAAGTCTCATTTCCCCTTCTTACATCACTGAAAAATGTCTCCCTTTTTAATTCTTACATCACTAAACAAGCTCACTTCGCAATTCTTACATCTTTAAACTATGTCTCACTTCGCACTTTTTACATCATTAACAAGTTCACCCCCCACTTTCTTACTCACTAACAATGTTCAGACTTCCCCATTCTTACATTACTAAAATGTTCAGGTTCCCCACATTTTACATGTCTAACCTGTCTATTCCCACATTCTTAATTCTAACATGTCTCACTTCCTCATTCTTTCCTAAAAATGTCTAAATGAGGTTTTGTGTTTTGGTACGGGTTTTAAACAAAGTTTTTTGCACACACACACACACACTAACACACACACACACACACACACACACACACACCCACATCACACACACACACACACAAACACACACACACACACACACACACACCACACACACACACACACGATAACTACAACACTTGTATTGTCGCGTCCCCCCCATGTGAAATCTATGGCACAGGAAATAAAACGGAGAAAAGATAGTAATTGGAGATTAAAGGTTAATTGAATTCCTGTTGGGGAAGTATGAGGAAAAATCAGTGGTCCTCCCACAAGGTATTTATGTTTCACCAAACAACTATGCTGACTCTAAAAATTCCCAAAGTTTCACTTAACATTCACAGGACCATCACTCTCTCAATTCACAATAAAAACAATCTTGTTTTAAAGTCGACCTCACGACAAAAAATTATTTCAGCAGTGTCTCTGATACTGCTATTTTTATTTCACTTGTAAGTTGCTCTGCTTGTAAGTTAGAAAGTCTGGCAACAAACGCCATGTCTTCGTAACAATTCACTTTCCCTTTTTTATCTGCAAGTTATTTAATGCACACATAACCCTTCCTCTGTTCTAAACCCACCGGTTATTCACTACTATATTTTTGTCTTTTCCATCACTCCGTCAGTCACAATTTTGACATTCATTGTTTGGTATAATCAGCAGGAAATGATCAAACATTAATATTTTATTTAAATTAAACAATATTTTGCAATTTTATCTAACACTGTCCAGCAGTTGTGAACTGTACCAGAAACACTGTCCAGCAGTTGTGAACTGTACCAGAAACACTGTCCAGCAGTTGTGAACTGTACCAGAAACACTGTCCAGCAGTTGTGAACTGTACCAGAAACAAAGTCAGGGACAAAGACAGTTGTGAACTGTACCAGAAACAAAGTCAGGACAAAGACTTTGTGAAACTGTAACCAAACAAAGTCAGGGACAAAGACAGTTGTGAACTGTACCAGAAACAAAGTCAGGGACAAAGACAGTTGTGAACTGTACCAGAAACAAAGTCAGGGACAAAGACAGTTGTGAACTGTACCAGAACAAAGTTCCAGGGACAAAGACAGTTGTGAAAACTGTACCAGAAACAAAGTCAGACAAAGACAGTTTGAACTGTACCAGAAACAAAGTCAGGGACAAAGACAGTTGTGAACTGTACCAGAAACAAAGTCAGGGACAAAGACAGTTGTGAACTGTACCAGAAACAAAGTCAGGAACAAAGACATTGTGAAACTGTACCAGAAACAAAGTCAGGACAAAGACAGTTGTGAACTGCAACCAGAAACAAGTCAGGGACCAAAGACAGTTGTGACTGTACCAGAAAACAAAGTCCGGGTCAAAGACAGTTGTGAACTTACCAGAAACAAAAGTCAGGGACAAAGACAGTTGTGAACTGTACCAGAAACGTCAGGGACAAAGCCAGTTGTGAAGCTGTACAGAAACAAAGTCATGGGATCAAAGACAGTTGTGACTGTACCAGAAACAAAGTCAGGACAAAGACAGTTGTGAACTGTACCATAAACAAAGTCAGGGACAAAGAAAGTTGTGAACTGGTACAGAAAACAACGTCAGGAACAAAGACAGTTGTGACTGTACAGAAACAAAGTCAGGAACAAAGACAGCTCACTTTTAATATATATTATCCAACCATTAAGTCCACTGACATATATGCCACATATAATGCACATATATGCACATATTATGCACATATAGCACATATATGCACATATATCACATATATGCACATATATCACATATATGCACAGACATGCACATAATATGTCACATATATGCACATATATGCACATATATGCACATATATCACATATATGCACATAATCACATATATGCAATTCTCACACATCTGCTTGAATTATATATAAATTATATTATATAGTTTTAATATAATTCTGAATAACGAATAGAGAATGTTGTTACATAGTATTTTGTAGATATAACAAAAAAGTTCTGTTATAATTAAACACAATCATCTCGCACTTTATTTTTCAATGTCTTCACTTCCTCTCACCTTTCATATAGTGAGAAAAATTTCCATAAACACAACAAGCAAAAATACAGGATAAGAAAAATAAGATTTACAAACTGGTAGATTCAGCCTCTTTGCAAAGTTATTGTTGGTGTTGATGTTTAAAACCTGACAGTACACTCTATCTTAATGTTGGTGTTGATGTTACAACCTACCAGTAACAAACTACTATCTTAATGTTGGTGTGATGTACAACCTGACCAAGTACAACTCTATCTAAATGTTGGTGGTTGATGTTACAACCTGGCCATACAACTCCCTATCTTAAAGTGGTGTGGATGTTACAACCTGACCAGTACAACTCTATCTATGGTTGGTGTGGATGTTACAACCTGGCCAGTTACAACTCATCTAATTTGGTGTTGATGTTACAACCTGGCAGTACAAACTCTATCTTAAGTGGGGGTGGGTGGGATTGTTATCAACCTGACAGTACAACTCTATCTTAATGTTGTGTTGATGTTACAACCTTGGCCAGTACAACTCTATCCTATGTTGGTGTGGATGTTACAACCTGCCAGTACAACTCTATCTTATTTGTTTGTGTGGGATGTTAACAACCTGGCCAGACAACCTATCTATTGTTGGTGTGATGTTACAACCCGACCAGTACAACTCTATCTTATTGTTTGTGTGGATGTTACAAACCTGGCCAATTACACCTCTATTTATTGTTGGTGTGGATGTTACAACCTGACCAGTACAACTTCTATCTTAATGTTGGTGATGATGTTACAAACCTGACCAGTACAACTCTATCTACTGTTGGTGTTGATGTTAAAAACCGACCAGTACAACTCCTATCTTATGTTGGAGTTGATGGTTACAACCTGACCAGTACAACTCTATCTTAATGTTGGTGTGGATTTACAGCCTGACCATTACCACTCTATCTTATTGTTTGTGTGGGAATGTTACAACTGGCCAGTACACTTCTATCTTATTGTTGGTGTGGAATGTACAACCTGACGCAGTACAACTCTATCTAATGTTGGTGTTGATGTTACAACCTGACCAGTACAAACTCTTATCTTAAATGTTGGTGGGATGTTACAACCTGACCAGTACAACTCTATCTTTTGTTTGTGTGGATGTTACAACCTGGCCAGTACAACTCTATCTTATTGTAGGTGTGGATGTTTACAAACCTGACCAGTACAGACTCTATCTTAATGTTGGTGTTATGTACAACCTGACCAGTACAAATCTATCTTAAATGTTGGTGTGAGTTACAACCTGGACCAGTACAACTCTATCTTTTTTTGTTTGTGTGGATGTTTACAACCTTGCAGTACAACTCTATCTTATTTGTTGGTGTGGATGTTACAACCTGACCGCAGTCAACTCTAACTTAAGGTTGGTGTTTGATGTACACCTGACCAGTACAACTCTATCTTAATGTTGGTGTTGAGCTCAACCTGACCAGTACAACTCTATCTAATGTTGGTGTGGATGTACAACCTGACCATTACAACTCTATCTTCACTAAATTTTTGGTGTGGATGTTACAACCTGACCAGTACAACTCTATCTTATTGTTGGTGTGGATGTTACAACCTGGCCAGTACAACTCTATCTTAATGTTGGTGTTGATGTTACAACCTGACCAGTAAAAAAAAACCTTTCCCCTATCTATGTCTTCAATACTGCGCTTTGTATTGTTGTCATCTTTCTAATACTTTTCATTATTCATTATTTCACTCGTCAATAGTTCTTGTCTGTACTTTTGTACTGCGGTATTGTTTCTGCTGTATACTGTACTTGTTTAATTGCTGTATTTTCTGCTGTATACTGTACTTGTGTACTGCTGTATTGTTCTGCTGTATACTGTACTTGTGTACTGCTGTATTGTTCTGCTGTATACTGTACTTGTGTACTGCTGTATTGTTCTGCTGTATACTGTACTTGTGTACTGCTGTATTGTTCTGCTGTATACTGTACTTGTGTACTGCTGTATTGTTCTGCTGTATACTGTACTTGTGTACTGCTGTATTGTTCTGCTGTATACTGTACTTGTGTACTGCTGTATTGTTCTGCTGTATACTGTACCTTGTGGTACTGCTGTATTGTTCTGCTTGTATAACTGTACTTGTGTACTGCTGTATTGTTCTGCTGTATACTGTACTTGTGTACTGCTGTATTGTTCTGCTGTATACTGTACTTGTGTACTGCTGTATTGTTCTGCTGTATACTGTACTTGTGTACTGCTGTACTGTTCTGCTGTATGTTACTGTACTATTTTCAGAGAGCCTGCAGCAGCCTGCCAAAACAACTCATTAATATTCACACAAACTAACATTAATGAATATCATTAACGTAACAGCATTAAAGTAGAGAGCCTGAGACATTTTTACATTGTTATATATTCGAACTCGTCAGTCGTATTAACACTAAAAGATGAAGTTGTAAAAGAATCAGTGAAACAATGAATACTTTAATATTCATGATTTCTTTAATATTCATTTATTTTTACCTTTAATAATATTTGTGTTATTGTACTGTACTGCTCTTCTGGTTATTGTACTGTTACTGGGTCTTCTGTGTTATTGGTCTGTACTGGTCATCTGTGTTATTATTCTGTACAGGTGTTCTGTGTTATTGTACTGTACTGGTCTTCTGTGTTATTGTACTGTACTGGTCTTCTGTGTTATTGTACTGTACTGGTCTTCTGTGTTATTATTCTGTACAGTGTTCTGTGTTATTGTACTTGTACTGGTCTCTGTGTTATTGTACTGTACTGGTCTTCTGTGTTATTTGCCTGTACTGGTTTTCTGTGTTTATTAATTCCTGTACAGTGTTCTGTGTTATTGTCTGTACTGGTCTTCTGTTTATTTATCAGTACAGTGTTTATGTGTTTATTGTACTGTACTGGTCTTCGTGTTATAGGTCTGTACTGGTTTTCTGTGTTATTATTCTGTACAGGTGTTTATGTGTTTTGACTGTACTGGTCTTCTGTATTATTGGTCTGTACTGGTCTTCTTTGTTATTATTCTGTACGTGTTCTGTGTTATTGTAACTGTACTGGCTTCTGTGTTATGTAACTGTAACTGGTCTTGCTTGTTTATTGGTCGTACTGGTCTTCTGTGTTATTATTCTGTAGCAGGTGTTCCTGTGTTATTGTACTGAACTGGTCTTCTGTGTTATTGTACTGTACTGGTCTTCTGTGTTATGGTCTGTACTGGTCTTCTGTGTTATTATTCTTACAGGTGTTTCGGTGTTATTGTACTGTACTGGTCCTTCTGTGGTTATTGTACTTACTGGTCTTGTATGTTGCTTTCTGGGTTATTATACTGTTTTACGTTATATAATTTTTTATAGTTTATAGGCTATTTTTATTTGTTATTAATTTGCTTTGTGTGCTACTGTGCTATTTTTTGTGCTACCTGCTATTGGTATGTGCCAGTAGCTGTGTTTATTTATTATTGTACTTAATTTTATGTGTCACTATACTGTTTTGGGTGTTCTCAGTTTTTCTGTTTTTATGTGTTTCTTCAGTGTTTTATTGTCACTTAACTGTTTTATATTTATTATACTGTCTTAAGAGTACTTTTTTGTATTGTTTTTGTTACTATAATGTTTAATGTGTTACTCTAATACCAGATTGACTTTATACAGTTTAGAATTAACAAATAACCGCTGTCTAAAATTTTTTACCAGTGAACAGAGTTCTGCCAGACACTCTATTTCCAGCAGAAACCTACCAGAGGTCATTTCTACAAATAATCTTCTGGTAACAATCCTCCAAGTCAGTAGTCTTCCAGCTGTGTCCATCTACCACTTGAATCCTTCCACAGAATCCTAACTAAAGAAATCTTACTAGTAAGTGATCTATCAGGTATTTACACAACAGTACATACGTTTACTAACTCTGTGTAGTAGACAGACTTTATATACATCAAACACAAGGATGTGGGTGTGTGGTAGTGGTGGTGGTCGTGGTGGTGGTGGAGGTCGTGGTGGTCGTGGTACGGTTGGTGGGTAGTTGGTGGTGGTTGTGTGGTGGTTGTTGGATGGTGGTACTGTGGTTGGTGGTAGGGGGGGGGCGGGCGGGGGGGGGGGTGGTGGAAGTGGTAGTGGTGGTGGTGGATGTGGTTGGTGTGGTGGTGGCGGTGGTTTAGTGGTGGTGAAGTTGCGGTGTTGGTTGGTGTGGTGGTGGTGGTGGTGGTGCATCACAGTACATAACAACAGTATGGAAGACATTATCACACAGTTGTACGGCCAGGTTGTGCACACACAGTCGTACTGGCCAGGTTGTGGCAAAACACAAGTCGTACTGGCCAGTTTGGCAACACACAGTCGTACTGGCTCAGGTTGTGGCAAAACACAGTCGTACTGGCCAGTTGTGCAACTACTCCGTCGTACTGGCCAGTTGTGGCAACGCACGTCGTACGGCCAGGTAGTGGCAACACACAGTCGTACTGGCCAGTTGTTTACAACACTCAGTTGGTACTGGCCAGGTTGGTGGGCAACACACAGTCGTACTGGCCCGGCTGTGGCAACCACACCAATCGTACTGCCAGGTTCTGGCCACACACAGTTGTACTGGCCAGTTGTGGCAACACTCAGTCGTACTGGCCAGGTTGTGTCAACGAACAGTCGTAGTTTGTACTGGTCAGGTTGTACAATCCACACCACCATTAAGATAGAGTTGTACTGGTCAGGTTGTAACATCAACCCAACATTAAGATAGAGTTGTTAAATCTGGTCAGGTTGTAACATCAACACCAACCTAAGATAGAGTTGTACTGGTCAGGTGTAACATCCACACCAACAATAAATAGAGTTTTGTACTGGGCAAGGTGTAACACCAACACAAACAAAAATATAGAGTTGTACTGGTCAGGTTTGTTAAACATCCACACCAACCTTTAAGATAGAGTTGTACTGGTCAGGTTGTAACATCAACACCAACATTAAGATAGAGTTTGTACTGGTCAGGTGTAACATCCACACCAACAATAGATTGAGTTTGTACTGGCCAGTTGTAACATCCACAAACAAACAAAAAGATAGAGTTGTAAACTGTCAGGTTGTAAACATCCACACCAAACATTAAGATAGAGGGGTGGGGGGCCAGTTGTAACATCAACACAAACATTACGATAGATTTGTACTGTTCAGGTTGTAACATACACACCAACAATAATATAGAGTTGTAGCTGGCGCAGTTGTAACATCCACAGCAACAATAAGATAGAGTTTGTTCTGGTCAGGCTGTAACATCCACACCAAACATAAAAGATAGAGTTGTACTGGTCAGGTTGTAACATCAACACCAACATTAAGATAGAGTTGTACTGGTCAGGTTGTAACATCAACACCAACATTGAGATAGAGTTGTCACTGGTCAGGTTGTAACACAACACCAACATTAAGATAGAGTTTTAACTGGGTCGGTTGTAAAACATCCACACCAACAATAAGATAGAGTTGTACTGGCCAGGTTGTAAACATCCACACAAACCAATAAGATAGAGTTGTACTGGTCAGGTGTAACATCCACCCAACAATAAGATAGAAGTTTGTACTGGCCAGGTTTGTAACATCCACATCAAACAATAAGATAGAGTTTTGTACTGGCCAGGTTGTAACATTCCACACCAACAAATAAGATAAGTGTACTGGCCAGGTTTGTAACACCACACCAACATTAAGATAGAGTTGTACTTCAGGTTGTAACATCCACACCACATTAAGATAGAGTGTACTGGCCAGGTTGTAACTTCAACACCAACATTAAGATAGAGTTGTACTGGACAGGTTGTAACATCCACACCAACTTAAGATAGAGTTTGACCTGGTCAGGTTGTAACATCCACACCAACATTAAGATAGAGTTTTAGTACTGGCCAGGTTGTAACATCAACACCAACATTAAGATAGAGTTGTACTTGTCAGGTTGTAACATCAACACCAACATTAAGATAGAGTTGTACTGGTCAGGTTGTAACATCAACACCAACATTAAGATAGAGTTGTACTGGTCAGGTTGTAACATCAACACCAACAATAACTTTTGCAAAGAGGCTGAATCTACCAGTTTGGTAATCTTATTTTCTTTTCCTGTAATTTTCTTGTGTGTTTTATGAATATTTTTCTCACTATAATGAAGGTGAGAGAAGTGAAGACAGAAAAAATAAAAAGTGAGAGACCGATTGTTTTATAATTCATGAACAGAACTTTTTTGTTATTCTACAAAATACTATGTAACACATTCTCTATTACGATTATTTCAAATATAAAATATTAATAAATAAATTATATATAATTTCAGCAGATTGTGTAGAAATTGCATATTTGTGCATATATGTGCATCTATGGTGCATATATGTGCATATATGTGCATATAATGTTGCATATATGTGCATATATGTGCATGCTGTGCATATATGTGCATATATGTGCATAAATGTGCAATATATGTGCATATATGTGCAAACTATGTGCAATATGTGCATTTATGTGGCTATATGTGCATATATGTCAGTACATAATGGTTTGGATAATATATATTAAAACGTGAGCTGTCTTTGTTCCTGACTTTTGTTTTCTGGTACAGTCACAACTGTCTTTGTACCTGACTTTGTTTTCTGTACAGTTCACAACTGTCTTTGTCCCGACCTTTTGTATTCTGGTATACAGTTCACAACGGTCTTTGTTTCCTGACTTTGTTTTCTGGTACAGTTCACAACTGTCCCTTTGTCCCTGACTTTGTTTCTGGTACAGTTTCACAACTGTCTTTTGGTCCCTGACTGTTTCTGGTACAGTTCACACGTCTTTCGTCCCTGACTTTGTTCTGGTAGCAGTTCACAACTGTTCTTTGTCCGACTTTGTTTCTGGTACAGTTCACAACTGTCTTTGACCCTGACTTTGGTTTCTGGTGGCAGTTCACAACTTCTTTGTGCCCTGACTTTGTTTCTGGTACAGTTCACAACTGTCCTTTGCCCTGACTTTGTTCTGGTACAGTTCACAACTGTCTTTGTCCTGACTTGTTTCTGGTACAGTTCACAACTGTCTTTGTCCCTGATCTTTGTTTTCTGTACAGTTACAAAACTGTCCTTTGTCCCCCTGACTTTGTTCTAAGGTACAGTTTCACAACTGTCTTGTCACCTGACTTTGTTTCTGGTACTGTTCACGAACTGTCTTTGTCCCTGACTTGTTCTGGTAACAGTTCACAACTGTCTTTGTCCCTGGACTTTGTTTCTGTACATTCACAACGGTCTTTGTCCTGACTTTGTTTTTCTGGTACAGTTCACAACTGTCTTTGTCCCTGACATTGTTTCTGGTACAGTTTCTCACAACTGTCTTTGGTCCCTGACTTGTTTCTGGTACAGTTCACACTCTGACAGTGTTTCGGTACAGTCACAACTGCTGGACATGTGTTTCTGGTACAGTTTCACACTGCTGGACATGTTTCTGTACAGTCACACTGCTGGACACAGTGTTAATAAAATTGCAAAATATTGTTTAATTTAAATAAAATATTAATGTTTGATCATTTTCCTGCTGATTATACCAAAACATGAATGTCAAATTGTGACTGACTGAGTGATGGAAAAGACAAAAAATAGGTAGTAATAACGGCGGGTTTTTATAGAAAGAGGAATGTTATGTGTGCATTAACATAATCTTGCAGAATAAAAAGGAGAAAAGTGAATTGTTCGAAAGGACATGGCGTTTGTTGCCAGACTTTCTAACGTTAACAGCAGAGCAACTACAAGTGAATAAAAATAAGCAGTATCAGAAGACACTGCGAAATATTTTTTGTCGTGAAGGTCGACTTTAACAACAAAGATTTTTTTATATTGTGAATGAGAGAGTGATGGTTCCTGTGAAATGTTAAGTGAAACATTTGGAATGTTGAGTCAACATAGTTGTTTTGGGAAACATAAATACCATTGTGGGAGACACTGATGTGGAAGATGTAGGAAACTACAGAATTCCAATTTAACATTTATCTCAAGAATTCTTTTTCTCCGTTTTATTTCCTGTGCATAGATTTCACATGGGACGCGACAAACACATGTGTTTGTAGTTATCGTGTGTGTGTGTGTGTGTGTGTGTGTGTGTGTGTGTGTGTGTGGTGTGTGTGTGTGGTGTGTGTGGGAGTGTGTGTGTGTGTTGTGTGGTGTGTGTGTGTGTTTGTTGTGTGTGTGTGTGTTTTTGTGTGTGTGTGGTGTGTGTGATGTGTGTGTGTGTGTGTTGTGTGTGTGTGTGGGGTGTGTTGTGTGGTGTGTGTGTGTGTGTGTGTGTTTGTGTGTGTGTGTGTGTGTGTGATGTGTGTGTGTGTGTGTGTGTGTGTGTGTGTGTGTGTGTGTGAGTGTGTGGTGTGTGTTGTGTGTGTGATGTGTGTGTGTGGAGTTGTGTGTGTGTGTGTGTTGTGTGGATGTGTGTGTGTGTGTGATGTTGTGTGTGTGTGATGTGTGTGTGTGACGTGTGTTGGTGTGTGTGTGATGTGTGTGTGTGGTGTTGTGTGTGTGTGTGTGTGTGTTGAGTGTGTTTGTGTGTGTGTGTGTGTGTGTGTGTGTGTGTGTGTGATGGGTGTGTGTGTGTGTGTGTGTGTGTGTGTGTGTGTGTGTGTGTGTGTGTGTGTGTGTGTTGTGGTGTGGTGGTGTGTGTGTGTGTGTGTGTGTGATGTGTGTGTGTGTGTGCGTGTGTGTGTGTGTGTGTGATGTTGTGTGTGGTGATGTGTGTGTGGGTGTGTGTGTGTGTTTGTGTGTGTTGTGTGTGTGTGTATGTTGTGTGTGTGTTGTGTGTGTGCGTGTGTGTGTGTGTGTGTGATGTGTGTGTGTGTTGTGTGTGTGTGTTTGTGAGGTGTGTGTGTGTGTTGTGTGTGTGTGATGTGTGTGTGTGTGTGTGGTGTGTGTGTGTGTGTGTGTGTGTGGTTGTGTGTGTGTGTTGATGTGTGTGTGTGTGTGTGTGTGTGTTTGTGTGTGTGTGGTGTGTGTGTGTGTTTGTGTGTGTGTGTGTGTGTGTGTGTGTGTGTGATGTGTTGAGTGTTGCGTGTGTTGTGGTGTGTGTGATGTGTGTGTGTGTGTGTGTGTGTGTTGAGTGTGTGTGTGTGTGTGTTGTGTGTGTGTGTGTGTTGTGTGTGTGTTGTGAATGTACTTGTGTACTTTCGTATTTACCTGTGTACGTATTCCAGTGTCTTGCATAAAGGAAAATGATGAATTTTTCCAACAAGAAAAGAAAGCTGATAATTTTTTGTAGCAGATTTCTGAGTGGGAAGACATAGAATCAACGGAACACACAATCTATACAATATAAAACGTTCCGCCACAATTCACTTATAAAGCGCACGAGGGAAAACTAAAAAAAAAAATTCACATTAAACACATAATGAAACAATAGAAGGTCCAGATTATCACTAAGTAACCTCACCTTGGAGCCGAGTTTGGGAGGCAGCCTTGGTGTTGTCTAGCTGACTACTGTTTCCAGCTGTCCTTGTTGGGTGTAATTACAGGACGCATTTTTCTGTGTGTGTCCCCTCCTGTAATTCACCCACCTGGACAGTCCGGCAGTATACCTGCTAGACAAGACCAAGTTACCATCCAAACAAGGTTACTGGGGAGGGGCCTACACAATACACAACACCTACACAACACGGCAACAGAGCAGCACACAACACAAATACACAACACATACACAACACACACACACACAAATACAACACCCGTCCACCCACCCATACCAGCCCACAACCCACTACACCACCCACCCACCCAACTCCCCACCCAACCACCCACCCAACTACCCTCCCACCTGGGAAAGTGAGGGAAGGAGTTCATCTGAGGGGACGACAGATGGACTTCTGGACAAACGAGAACTAGAGAAAGCACCAAAACACCGGGAGTGGGAGTGTGGAAGGTTGACATTCGGGGGGGCCCACGGATGGAGACCTGGAAACATAACCACACCTGACCTATGACCACAATTCACCTGACACACCAGACTATGACTACAATTCACTCATGATCACACCTTACTATGACCAAACTCACTATGACCAACAATTCACATGATATCACCTCACTATGACCACATCTCGCATGATCCACACCTGGAAGTTTCATCTGAGGGGACACTACAGATGGACTTCTTGGACACACTGAACTTAGGGAAAGCACAAACAACCGGGAGTGGGAAAGTGTGGAAGGGTTGACACCCGGGGGCCTCACGGATGGAGACCTGGAAACATAAACCACATCTCACTAGGACCTCCCCTGACTACGATCTCACCTAAATATGACCATACCTCAACTATGACCACAAAAAACTATGATCACACTCACTTATAACCTCGCCCTAACTATGACATCCCTCACCTTATCTACGACCTCACATCCTATGACCACACCTTTCCCTGATCCACACCTGGGAGATCATCTGAGTGACACAGAAGGACTTCTCTTGGACCCACGGAACTAAGGAAAGCGCCATATAACCGAAGTGGGAAGTGGGAAGGGTGACATCCTGGGGGCCCACGGATGAAGACCTGGAAACATAACCCACACCTATAACCACAACTATCTATGACCTCACCTAACTTGATCACACCTAAACTATGAACCACCCCTCACCTATGACCACATCGACCACGCCATGAGCTAGTGCAAAGTTCTGAAGCTCGGTAATGAAGATAAGCCTAGGCATATAATAAACTAATAATGGGAAAAGGAATAGGTTATGTAAGCAGCAATCAGTGGCCTAAGTGTACGGAATAAGGCAAGAAGATTATCTGCGTCTAATATCAAGATACGCAGCTCAGCTCGAATGACCAAAATAATACATAACATTAGAAAACTTCGTAGTGATGAAAGATTGAAGACCCTTAAATTAACAATTCACTTGTAAGGCGAAGAATGAGGAAAAACATGATCGAAGTGTAAATAATGGAAGATGGTTATTAACAAAGGCTATATATATGAGGTGTTAGAAAATATCTTCTCCTAGAAAGTAAAAGTGAAGTATGGATTGGAAATAGGGTACTATGATGAGTGAACAGTCTGCTGAAACGTTTTTTTTACTTTATCATGACTATGACCACGATCTCACTATAACCTCACTTAACTATGACCACAGCTCATTATGACCTCACCTAACTCCCCCTCACCTATGACCACACTACGACCACACCTCACTTTGACCACCCCTCACCTAGACTACATTTATACCACACCTCACTATGAACAATATGAATATATATATATATATATATAATATATAAATATATATATAATATATATATATATATCTTAATATTGTCATAGTGAGGTGTGGTCATAAATGTGGGGGCAAGATGGGGTGGGGGGGGGTCCATAGTGAGGTGTGGTCGTAGATGTGGTCATATGGTGAGGGTAGTTAGGTGAGGTCATAATGATGCTGTGGTGGCATAGTTAGTGAGGTTATAGGTGGAGATGTGGACATAGTCGATAGTAAAAAAAAACGATTTCAGCAAACTGTTTTCCACTCATCAAGTACCCTATTTCCAACCAATACTTTTCACATAATACTTTTTCTTGGAGAGATATTTCAACACCTCATATATATGAAGCCTTTGTTAAGAACCATCTCCACTTTACACTTCGACATTTTTCCCTCATTCTCTTCGCCTTACAAGTGAATGTAATTTAAGGGTCCTCGTCAATCTTTCTTCATACCGAAGTTTTCTAATGTTATGTATTAATTTTGTCATTCGAGCTGAGCTGCTAATCTTGATATTAAATCGCAGTAATCTTCTTGCCTTATTCCGTACACTTAGGCAACTGATTGCTGCTTACCATAACCTCATCTCCTTTTTCCCATTATTAGTAATTAATGCCAAGG
>NW_026498967.1:0-5000 GCF_026875155.1 Cherax quadricarinatus | reverse complement strand
ATCTTAATGTTGTGTTGATGTTACAACCTTGGCCAGTACAACTCTATCCTATGTTGGTGTGGATGTTACAACCTGCCAGTACAACTCTATCTTATTTGTTTGTGTGGGATGTTAACAACCTGGCCAGACAACCTATCTATTGTTGGTGTGATGTTACAACCCGACCAGTACAACTCTATCTTATTGTTTGTGTGGATGTTACAAACCTGGCCAATTACACCTCTATTTATTGTTGGTGTGGATGTTACAACCTGACCAGTACAACTTCTATCTTAATGTTGGTGATGATGTTACAAACCTGACCAGTACAACTCTATCTACTGTTGGTGTTGATGTTAAAAACCGACCAGTACAACTCCTATCTTATGTTGGAGTTGATGGTTACAACCTGACCAGTACAACTCTATCTTAATGTTGGTGTGGATTTACAGCCTGACCATTACCACTCTATCTTATTGTTTGTGTGGGAATGTTACAACTGGCCAGTACACTTCTATCTTATTGTTGGTGTGGAATGTACAACCTGACGCAGTACAACTCTATCTAATGTTGGTGTTGATGTTACAACCTGACCAGTACAAACTCTTATCTTAAATGTTGGTGGGATGTTACAACCTGACCAGTACAACTCTATCTTTTGTTTGTGTGGATGTTACAACCTGGCCAGTACAACTCTATCTTATTGTAGGTGTGGATGTTTACAAACCTGACCAGTACAGACTCTATCTTAATGTTGGTGTTATGTACAACCTGACCAGTACAAATCTATCTTAAATGTTGGTGTGAGTTACAACCTGGACCAGTACAACTCTATCTTTTTTTGTTTGTGTGGATGTTTACAACCTTGCAGTACAACTCTATCTTATTTGTTGGTGTGGATGTTACAACCTGACCGCAGTCAACTCTAACTTAAGGTTGGTGTTTGATGTACACCTGACCAGTACAACTCTATCTTAATGTTGGTGTTGAGCTCAACCTGACCAGTACAACTCTATCTAATGTTGGTGTGGATGTACAACCTGACCATTACAACTCTATCTTCACTAAATTTTTGGTGTGGATGTTACAACCTGACCAGTACAACTCTATCTTAATGTTGGTGTGGATGTTACAACCTGGCCAGTACAACTCTATCTTAATGTTGGTGTGGATGTTACAACCTGACCAGTAAAAAAAAACCTTTCCCCTATCTATGTCTTCAATACTGCGCTTTGTATTGTTGTCATCTTTCTAATACTTTTCATTATTCATTATTTCACTCGTCAATAGTTCTTGTCTGTACTTTTGTACTGCGGTATTGTTTCTGCTGTATACTGTACTTGTTTAATTGCTGTATTTTCTGCTGTATACTGTACTTGTGTACTGCTGTATTGTTCTGCTGTATACTGTACTTGTGTACTGCTGTATTGTTCTGCTGTATACTGTACTTGTGTACTGCTGTATTGTTCTGCTGTATACTGTACTTGTGTACTGCTGTATTGTTCTGCTGTATACTGTACTTGTGTACTGCTGTATTGTTCTGCTGTATACTGTACTTGTGTACTGCTGTATTGTTCTGCTGTATACTGTACTTGTGTACTGCTGTATTGTTCTGCTGTATACTGTACCTTGTGGTACTGCTGTATTGTTCTGCTTGTATAACTGTACTTGTGAACTGCTGGATTGTTCTGCTGTATACTGTACTTGTGTACTGCTGTATTGTTCTGCTGTATACTGTACTTGTGTACTGCTGTATTGTTCTGCTGTATACTGTACTTGTGTAACTGCTGTACTGTTCTGCTGTATGTTACTGTACTATTTTCAGAGAGCCTGCAGCAGCCTGCCAAAACAACTCATTAATATTCACACAAACTAACATTAATGAATATCATTAACGTAACAGCATTAAAGTAGAGAGCCTGAGACATTTTTACATTGTTATATATTCGAACTCGTCAGTCGTATTAACACTAAAAGGATGAATTGTAAAAGAATCAGTGAACAATGAATACTTTAATATTCATGATTTCTTTAATATTCATTTATTTTTACCTTTAATAATATTTGTGTTATTGTACTGTACTGCTCTTCTGGTTATTGTACTGTACTGGTCTTCTGTGTTATTGTTCTGTACTGGTCTTCTGTGTTATTATTCTGTACAGGTGTTCTGTGTTATTGTACTGTACTGGTCTTCTGTGTTATTGTACTGTACTGGTCTTCTGTGTTATTGTACTGTACTGGTCTTCTGTGTTATTATTCTGTACAGATGTTCTGTGTTATTGTACTGTACTGGTCTTCTGTGTTATTGTACTGTACTGGTCTTCTGTGTTATTTGCCTGTACTGGTTTTCTGTGTTTATTAATTCCTGTACAGTGTTCTGTGTTATTGTCTGTACTGGTCTTCTGTTTATTTATCAGTACAGTGTTTATGTGTTTATTGTACTGTACTGGTCTTCGTGTTATAGGTCTGTACTGGTTTTCTGTGTTATTATTCTGTACAGGTGTTTATGTGTTTTGACTGTACTGGTCTTCTGTATTATTGGTCTGTACTGGTCTTCTTTGTTATTATTCTGTACGTGTTCTGTGTTATTGTAACTGTACTGGCTTCTGTGTTATGTAACTGTAACTGGTCTTGCTTGTTTATTGGTCGTACTGGTCTTCTGTGTTATTATTCTGTAGCAGGTGTTCCTGTGTTATTGTACTGAACTGGTCTTCTGTGTTATTGTACTGTACTGGTCTTCTGTGTTATGGTCTGTACTGGTCTTCTGTGTTATTATTCTTACAGGTGTTTCGGTGTTATTGTACTGTACTGGTCCTTCTGTGGTTATTGTACTTACTGGTCTTGTATGTTGCTTTCTGGGTTATTATACTGTTTTACGTTATATAATTTTTTATAGTTTATAGGCTATTTTTATTTGTTATTAATTTGCTTTGTGTGCTACTGTGCTATTTTTTGTGCTACCTGCTATTGGTATGTGCCAGTAGCTGTGTTTATTTATTATTGTACTTAATTTTATGTGTCACTATACTGTTTTGGGTGTTCTCAGTTTTTCTGTTTTTATGTGTTTCTTCAGTGTTTTATTGTCACTTAACTGTTTTATATTTATTATACTGTCTTAAGAGTACTTTTTTGTATTGTTTTTGTTACTATAATGTTTAATGTGTTACTCTAATACCAGATTGACTTTATACAGTTTAGAATTAACAAATAACCGCTGTCTAAAATTTTTTACCAGTGAACAGAGTTCTGCCAGACACTCTATTTCCAGCAGAAACCTACCAGAGGTCATTTCTACAAATAATCTTCTGGTAACAATCCTCCAAGTCAGTAGTCTTCCAGCTGTGTCCATCTACCACTTGAATCCTTCCACAGAATCCTAACTAAAGAAATCTTACTAGTAAGTGATCTATCAGGTATTTACACAACAGTACATACGTTTACTAACTCTGTGTAGTAGACAGACTTTATATACATCAAACACAAGGATGTGGGTGTGTGGTAGTGGTGGTGGTCGTGGTGGTGGTGGAGGTCGTGGTGGTCGTGGTACGGTTGGTGGGTAGTTGGTGGTGGTTGTGTGGTGGTTGTTGGATGGTGGTACTGTGGTTGGTGGTAGGGGGGGGGCGGGCGGGGGGGGGGGTGGTGGAAGTGGTAGTGGTGGTGGTGGATGTGGTTGGTGTGGTGGTGGCGGTGGTTTAGTGGTGGTGAAGTTGCGGTGTTGGTTGGTGTGGTGGTGGTGGTGGTGGTGCATCACAGTACATAACAACAGTATGGGAGATATTATCACACAGTTGTACTGGCCAGGTTGTGGCAACACACAGTCGTACTGGCCAGGTTGTGGCAAAACACAGTCGTACTGGCCAGGTTGTGGCAACACTCAGTCGTACTGGCCAGGTTGTGGCAACGCACAGTCGTACTGGCCAGGTTGTGGCAACACACAGTCGTACTGGCCAGGTTGTGGCAACACTCAGTGGTACTGGCCAGGTTGTGGCAACACACAGTCGTACTGGCCAGGTTGTGGCAACACTCAGTGGTACTGGCCAGGTTGTGGCAACACACAGTCGTACTGGCCAGGTTGTGGCAACACACAGTCGTACTGGCCAGGTTGTGGCAACACACAGTCGTACTGGCCAGGTTGTGGCAACGCACAGTCGTACTGGCCAGGTTGTGGCAACACACAGTCGTTCTGGCCAGGTTGTGGCAACACACAGTCGTCCTGGCAAGGTTGTGGCAACACAGAGTAGAACTGGCCAGGTTGGGGTAACACATAGTCGTACTGGCCAGTTGTGGCAACACACAGTCGTACTGGTCACGTTGTGGCAACACACAGTCGTACTGGCCAGGTTGAGGCAACACACACTCGGTATACTCAGTAAATTTATTCCCTATTATTTTTACAATCTCTTTTGTCCCGCTTCCCTTTATATAAAGAAGCTATATATGCTCTCTGCTAATCCCTAGGTACCTTCCCGTCTTTCATACAGTTATTAAACAGAAATACCAACCACTTCAACACTGCTTTTAACATTTCTGTCATGATCCCGTCAGTTCCAGCTGCTTTACCTCCTTTCATTCTACGTAATGCCTCACGCCCCTCTCCCTCACTCACATCCTGTTCTTCTTCACTCCTAAAAGATGTTATACCTCCCTGGCCAGAGCATGAAATTACAGCCTCCCTTTTTTCATCGACATTTAAAAGTTCCTCAAAATATGCCCGCCATCTAGCTTAATACCTCCAGTTCCCCATCTACTAACTCCATTACTCTGTTATTAACTGACAAATCCAGTCGTTCTCTAGATTTTCTTAACTTGTACATCTCACTCCAAGATTTTTTCTTATTTTCAGCAAAATTTCTTGTCAGTGTTTCTCCCACTCTATCATCTGCTCTCCTTTGCCCTCTCACCACTCTCTTCACCATTCTTTTACTCTCCATATACCTGCTCTTCTTATAAAAATCTGCTTTGTAAAAAACCGAGCATAAGCTACCTTTTTCTCTTTTTATCACACCCTTTACTTATCATTC
>NW_026498956.1:0-19613 GCF_026875155.1 Cherax quadricarinatus | reverse complement strand
CGGTCTGTGACGGGGGTCACTACTTGCTTTTTCTCCTTTGCTTCCCCCAACTGCATATAGAGGTGATCCACAGCCCCTAAAAGAACTAAATGTCTAGGGGGCCCTTTCGCAAACCCGCGTTGGGGTTCTTTCTGTGACTATCAGAAATACTACCTGAGGTCACCCGAGGTTCCAGGGATAGTGAATGGCAATGTGCAATGTTCACACGTCCATTACTAACTGAAGACTGCTAGAGTCTCTGATGCTCCTGACTGTGCTAAAACTTGTTCTGTTAGTTCTGGGTGAATTATGCTTGGACTGTGGACTAATAGGGGCAGTTTTTACTTTATTCCCTTAACCGGCGGCGTACGGGTGACATGCAGCCTTAAACAAATACGGTTGCTGACATCATCAGTTTCTGCAGATCATAATGAGCCCTGGAGTACGATGCGACCTGGGGCGGGGTAGGGAGTGACTTAGGGAGGGAGGTGTTACTTTGAGTGGGGGAGGAATGTGACTAGCAAGGGTTTGCTAGCGTCGACTCCCACAGCTGCCTCACTTGACCGGTCCTCCATCCCAGTAATTGCCTCCGGGGATTTGCTTTCGCTGTTTACCAATCCTTACTAAGCGCGTGAAGTGAGCTGGAAATTGGTTCGTGGATGCTGTTTCCGTGTTGAATACACTTAAAATTCCCTTTTTAATATATATATATATATATTTATATATATATATATATATTTTATATTTATATTATATTATGTTTATATATATATATTTATATATATATATAATATATATATATATATATATATTTATATATATATTGTATTATATATTATATTTATATTATATATATATATATATATATTATATATATTATATATAATATATATATATATAATATATATAGTTATATATATTTATATACATACATAATGTGTATAGTACATACAGATTCTTGATTATTTGGTATGTAGAACATGTCTGGCTTTAGAACCGCGTCTTCCCGACTTTATCTGCCGTTTCGCACAACGGATAGCACGTTTCGGTTGTTGTATCATCGTACTGAAGAATTGCTAATAAAGAAACGTGCGTACCCTTATCTCTGCTACGGCCAAGTAATTTGAAGAGTTTACCCTCTGCGTTTTCGCATTTTCATTTACAGGGTAGACTGTGGGAATAAAATTTCAAATTAGTTGAATTTATAATTAAAAATTGCTATAGAACAGTTGGTAACGTCAATTTAATAGGAAAGCTTCAGGAGGAAGGAACGTATTCATACACTGATTACATTCATTAGGAGTCAATGTTGAGAGGTTGGAAATATTCATGAAAATTCAGATCTGCCAAGAATCCCCCAATACACAATAATCCGAATACTTTCAATCTTGACGTAGGGATGACAGATGCGAGATAAGGAATATTAAAAAAAATCAGGAAAATCGAAAATTACTAAGGAATAACGAAGAATAAACAAAGGGTTTAGTAATTCGTAAACCCACTGATGATTTCTTAGTGAAACAGGGCGCCAAC
The DNA here is from genome assembly GCF_026875155.1 of Cherax quadricarinatus. Lineage (NCBI taxonomy): Eukaryota > Metazoa > Arthropoda > Malacostraca > Decapoda > Parastacidae > Cherax > Cherax quadricarinatus. The sequence continues at coordinate 18,101 of NW_026498956.1, read as the reverse complement.
CACCTACGTTCAGAGTAAGTTTATTTGGTACACAAATACAGTTAATAGATATCATACAGGCAGCCTATGTGTAAAGAATCTAGGATACCCAAAAAAAAGCCAAATACACTTATTTTCACTGGGGTCCCTGACAGACTCCTGAGGCAATTCTGGACCTAGCACTAGTTCGTTATGAGGTGGAAATGAACAGTAAACGCTTCTCTCTTATTTCAAATGTCTACACAAAAAAACATAATATTGAAACAGCTATCTAATTAACACTGCATCATGATGCTAAACTAGTTGGGATTGTCTGACGCGTTAAAAGGGAGGTTGTTATGTTTTAACTTGCCCGGGGGGTCCCTATCGTTTGGGAAATTGGGGCTTCTGTGGACAGTGTGTCTGGCCTGAGTCTTTCTTTTTGATGGGTGGTCCCCCGGTCCTTCCCCCCCACACCTGATCCTCCCTTCCGTAGTTAAGGGAAGGACTACCCATAAAAAGAACTGGGCTACCGCTTAAAATAATGGAGCTATCCATAAGGAATGGGGTACAAACCTCGGGCTGGGTACCAGCTAAAGGAAAACGGAGTTTCCACTTCGAGGAACTGGGCGGGCTCCCAAAAAGAATGGAGTTTCACCATAAGGAAGGGAGTACTACCATCGGGGGACTGGATGCCCATCAAGGAGGGACTCCCACATCGGGAATGGACTCCGCTTAAGGGAATGGAGCTATACAATCAGGAATGGAGCTACCAGAAAAAGGGAACGGGAGCTACTCCCCAAAAGGAACTGGGCTACTCCCACAAAATGGGGGTATTTCCCCTTTTCCCTCTGACCAACCCTAATTACCTCTTATTTTGGGGTGCTTGTAACCACAAATTAGCCTTCTTCTTCTAAATATTAAAAATGATACTCCCTTTTCTTGTTTGAATAATTACCCCTTTATTGTTTTAAACATCTCATTCTCATGATCAAAGTGTTTTGTTCAAAACGAAAGTGCTCGGTTCGACCCGGAAAGCTTCCTTGCCCCTACGGCGTTGAGCCCCGGAACACCCTCCAAGCATAAAAAATGAAAAATAAGATTTTGTGTTCGTGAAATGTTTGTTTTCCCGGGAGGGGGAAGATCGACAGGCCCGGTTTCGGAATGGCTGGAGGTTGACCTTTAAACTGTGAAAATTAAATGCTGGGAAAAAAAATCTTTTAAATTCCTCTGACTGCTCTTTCGATAATATTAATCTAGTGTTTTTATTGGACTGAAAAAAGTGACAATTTAATTTAGGTACCTCGACACGTTCATTAATTGACAAAACAAAATCAAGGGGTGATTCTACTGAAGAAAATAAAATTTTTTCCGCCCCTGAAAGCGTAAAAGATTTTTCAGTTCTCTGCCTTTCAAATCTCAAAATCACTGACTAAAAAAACCTTAAAAGTAATCAGCCCTTCCCCTTTTGGCTAAATTTTTTAAAAGTTTTTTTTTTAAATAAAAATTAAAAAATATGCTGTTAAATTAAAATTTCCCGAACTTCATACATGTATCTAATGCAAATATTTGGTTGTGATCTTTTTTTACTTTTTATCCATCTATATTTTAAAAAGTTGACAGTTCTTATATCATGTTTCCAGAACTTGTTACAAAGGGAAAGGGCCGGAATTTTTTTATTTATAAGCATCGACAAAAAAGTTATGGGATTTATATTTTAGATTTATGTGATAAAATTAGCAATTTTCGTGGCAATAAATGGTATTTGGATTTAGCATTGGTACTTGGTATAGGTATTGGGACTTGGGATGGTACTTGGAAATAAGTATACTCTGATTTTTTGGGTTTTTCTAGTTCTGTAAAAATATCTTATGTACGATAATTATGTAACAGCATTTGGTATACCCACTTTAAAAAAAACGTAGGCACAAAACATAATTCCCCCAAACAGATGAACAACCTTCAGGTACATTCCCTTTTCATCGATTAAAATCAGTGTTTACAGCCTTCATAGTCAAATTTTAAGACCACCGCGCAACAATGAACACCGGGGGGAATTAAAAACCCGTCCTAAGTTTTTGACATTTAATTTTTTTTTTCAGAGCTGTTTTCCACGGTAAACAAAGCTCGAAAAAGGGTGTAGGAAAAAAATTACATCTCAAGAATCAATGTAATTATTTGCCCAAACCCCTTGATAAATTTCGATCTTTAAAGGGGATTTGCTAAAAACCCAAAAAATGGTCTAACGTTTTTTATAAATTCGACCTCTTTTTTATTTTCCGAGAGTTTGGGGGTAACACCACTAAAAAATGTAAATTTTTTTAAAAACCCGGAAAATAGTTTTACCCACCACCTGGTATCATAGTTAACCTAGGGAAAACTGGGGATTGGTTACACCAGAATAAGAGCTAAAAAGTGGGGGGGCGGTAGATGTGCAAAAAATTTCCCCCGTGAAGCAAAGGGCGTAAAGAAAAAGAAATGAAGAAAAAACGACGTTTCTCATGGTTTTTTAAAATTAAATTTTAAATTTTAAGTGGGCGAAACGTGTTAAAAAAAATAAGTGTTTGCACCCTTGTCGGCTGGTTCCCCTCACCCAAAAATGAGGAAAAAAGATAAGCGTAAATGTTTAGTATAAATTAACCCATCTATATAACGTGTTTTTACCGTACGATGAAAATTTGGGACTCCCGTAGTGCGCCCCTTTCTGGTACTCCCTAATGCAACCGTCGTGGTTCTCCCCTAGTTACAGCCCCCTTGCTGGTTTCCGGTAGTTGCAACGCTTGTTTCTTCCGTACTTGCAACCCTTGCTGATACTCCCGTGTTGCAACCGTCTTGTGGTACTTCCTACTTGCAACCGTCTTGCTGGGACTCCTAGTTCAACCGTTTTTGCGGGATTCCCGTGTTGCAACCGCTTGCTGGTCTCCCGTTTTTCACCGTCTGCTGGTATTTCCGTATTGCAACCGTCTTGTTTTGGGACTTCCCATTGAACCTCTTGCGGGGACCCCCTAGTTGCAACCGTCTTTTGGTATTCCGTAGTTGCAACCGTCTTGCTGGTACTCCCGTAGTTGCAACCGTCTTGCTGGTATTCCCGTAGTTGCAACCGTCTTGTTGGTACTTCCGTACTTGCAACCGTCTTGCTGGTACTCCCGTAGTTGCAACCGTCTTGCTGGTATTCCCGTAGTTGCAACCGTCTTGCTGGTACTCCCATAGTTGCAACCGTCTTGCTGGTACTCCCGTAGTTGCAACCGTCTTGCTGGTATTCCCGTAGTTGCAACCGTCTTGCTGGTACTCCCGTACTTGCAACCGTCTTGCTGGTACTCCCGTACTTGCAATCGTCTTGCTGGTATTCCCGTAGTTACAACCGTCTTGCTGGTACTCCCGTACTTGCAACCGTCTTGCTGGACTCCCGTACTTGCAACCGTCTTGCTGGTACTCCCGTAGTTACAGCCGTCTTGCTGGTACTCCCGTAGTTGCAACCGTCTTGCTGGTACTCCCGTAGTTGCAACCGTCTTGTTGGTACTTCCGTACTTGCAACCGTCTTGCTGGTACTCCCGTAGTTACAGCCGTCTTGCTGGTACTCCCGTAGTTGCAACCGTCTTGCTGGTACTCCCGTACTTGCAACCGTCTTGCTGGTACTCCCGTAGTTGCAACCGTCTTGTTGGTACTCCCGTAGTTGCAACCGTCTTGTTGGTACTCCCGTAGTTGCAACCGTCTTGCTGGTACTCCCGTAGTTGCAACCGTCTTGCTGGTACTCCCGTAGTTACAACCGTCTTGCTGGTACTCCCGTAGTTGCAACCGTCTTGTTGGTACTCCCGTAGTTGCAACCGTCTTGCTGGTACTTCCGTAGTTGCAACCGTCTTGCTGGTACTTCCGTAGTTGCAACCGTCTTGCTGGTACTCCCGTAGTTACAACCGTCTTGCTGGTACTCCCGTAGTTACAGCCGTCTTGCTGGTATATTTTGTCGGTAGTAATCTATAACTCGGGGTCTCCTACCAGTGAAACAGCCTGTAATATAAAGCAAATTACACAGCGTTGTCTAAGCGTGACAACGTGGAAAAATCTTCCCAACTTGTTCCTGATCAGCCTGACTGTGGTGCAGATCGGAATGTAATTACGAATAACTTTGAATGTAATTATGAATAACTTTTGGATGTAATTATGAATAACTTTGAATATAATTATGAATAACTTTAAATGTAATTATGAATAACTTTAAATGTAATTATGAATAACTTCTAATGTAATTATGAATAACTTTGAATGTAATTATGAATAAATTCTTTTTTTCAAGCTTTAAAAATTGAGGCGGAAAGAATTATCACATTAACACATGAACACAGATTTTTGGATTTGATCATAATTTTTTTTTTTTAGATTAACTACGTGCGGTTTTAATTAAAAACAGCAGTACACTGGGCCAGAGATTTATCAATCGAGGTTCAGAAACAAGGAAACTAGTGGTCTTTCTTGTAAGAAGGTCTCTCGGTCTTGAAGATTGTTTATCACTGACAGGATATAAAGATAATTTTTGTACACAGATTTAGTGACGTTGATGTATGTGACATGTATAATCAACTCACGGGAATATAATAAAATAGTTGCAATAACCGCAATTATAGCTACACACACACAGGTGGCAAATTACACGAAATAAGGGTAAAATAACTCGACACAAACAGTTACTGGAACGCATATTGCCTAAGTCGTGATAAGGGTATTCCTAAGACTAGCAGGTAGTGAGCTAGCTACTGCTAGTTTTAAGGCAGGTTTACTATGAGTGCTAACCTTAATTCGTTCAACGAGATGTTTTGAGAGACGTTCTTTTGTAGTCCAAGGTTCCAGTTCTTGGGGTGGACAGAGAACTTCTCCGTCCTTGACCTGTTATAGCGAGTATTGACTTGCAATCATCCAAAATTAGGCAATTTGGCTTGGACCACCCCACCCCATTTGCAGTTTTTCATCAGTATCGGTAAACTGTATTTGATATAGTGTTTTTACACGCATTCACACACTGACGCGGTGCACGTATTACTACCCCACACACACACACCACTCAGCGAATCAATAAGACCAAAATTAACCAAAGCAAAATATTAAAATATGACCGCAAATTTAGGGAAGGAGAAAAAATAAAATAAACAATACCGACTTAAATTAATAAAAATGTCCCTTTTTTAAATTTCGGGTTTCCCCTCCAAAAAGCGAGGAAGTCCTTAAATATGTGTAATAAAGTTTCTGAAGGCAAAAAAAAGGAAAACCCCAAAAAATTTTCCTCAGGAATGCAGCCTTTTTCGCATCACCTAAATGATTTCAAGAGTATAAAGGGAGAAGGGGAGAAAACCTGACAGCAACAGACATGGCAAAAAAATCAATGTGTGGTAATTTTTTTCTTTACGTGATTCTTCCCAGCTGTTACTATGCACTTTTTAAGGCAAATTCATGGGTCAAAATTTTATTGGTCGTCTCTGAAAAAAAGGGATGAAGGGTAATGCAACAGAAAATTTTTGAATGACGGGGGAAGAGGATGAGTTTTCCCTACAAAAATATACTATCTTTTTCCACAGACTTTTCATGACGAAAAAGGAAAACTTGTCCCTTTGGCTTAACTAAAAACCTTTTTAAAATTGCCCTTTTTAAAATAAGGTTATGTTTTTTCTTAAGGGTTTCTTTTGGAACAAATATTAATTTTTACTTTAATATAAATGAAACTATATTTTTTAAAAAATGATAAAGAAAATTTTTAAAAGGCTTAAATTTTAAAAGGGTTTTGCTAATATCAATTTTACCTATTTGGCACACAAGGGTCACCCGGTCAAAACCCCTTTGGGGCATGGGGCAGTGTGCTCAAGTTCTTCAAAGCTCGTAAAAAACTCGTCACGAAATAAGGATACAGAGGGGGCAGCTTCCTCTTTCAGAGACTCTGTTGCGATCCGGGGGGGAAAAAGTCTGCAGCATTTTGGGCACGCGGCCCCCGGGGCGGAAAAAGTATTCGAGAGTGGTTTGTGAGATGTTATTTAGTTGTTCAATTCCCATTTTTTTTTGAAGTTGGACATTATGGAAGGAAAAACTTTATTCAGGAAACTTTTTCGCCACAAGGGGCTTCATCGTCCAATACAAAGGGGGAAGGCGAAAGGGAAGGGAGGAAATGAGGTAATCAGTCCCCACCTGGAGTCGATTGTTCGTCCTCAATCTTGTAAATTGTCAGCATGGGGGCCGTAACGGGCTTATACATAGTGTTCAATCTTCAACTTGTGGTTTTTAAAACCATTCATACATTTTTTTTTGTCAATGTTTTTTGTCTTTAAACAAACCCCAATAGAATATGGGACTAGTGGGGAAAAGAAAATATTCAAACTCCCCAAAGAACCTCATTTTTTTCCTGAAGCGTTTATTTTTTTTCCTGGGGATGGGGGCCCCCAGCACATTTCCCAGGGGTGGTACCCCTATAAAAATTAAAATATATTTATATATAAATATATATATATATATAAATATATATATATATAAATATATATATATAAAAATATATATATTATTTTATATATTTTAAAAAAAAGCATAAGATCACGGTAACAGGTGATTAAAAATATGAAGAAAAGACTGTGAAAAAAATTAAAATTTCCCAAGCGCTTTCGTGATTTCCCAAAATTATCAAGGAATTAAAAATAAAACATCAACGGGAAGGCAAAAAAAAGGGCAAAACACCTCACAGTCGCGTCAAAACCCCCGATCTGTGAAGCACCCCAAATCTCTACCCAAAAAATAAGTTTTTTAAGGGTCTAAAAAAAATTTTAAATTTTTTCCCAAATTTTTTTAAATTTAAAATGAATCCAATTTATATAAACCAAAAAAAAATTTTATATTATTTTCAAAACTGTTTTTATAAAAACAGATTCAATTATGTTCCTTCGCTAGGACTTGCTTGATACAACTTTTTCAGCTTTTTAAAAAAATAAATTTGGGATGGTTAAAATTTTCTTTTTCCTCCTCTCTCCCCCCCACACACACCACACACACAAAAAAAAAAAAAAAAAAAAAAAAAAAAAAATATAATATATATATATAATATAAAAATTTTTATATAAAAATATATATTTTATATATATAAACAGAGAACGACACGATATACAGTTGAATTCTTGCAAGGTTTCCAGAGCAAATACAACCACCCCAAAAATCACGTGATCGTCGTCGCCGAAGTTTAGGGCAGCCCAAAAGAAAAGAGCAATCTCCCCAGCAGGCTGGGTAAACGCCACACACAACACACACCAACACACACAAAACACACATACACAAAAAAACTTCGCCCCCCTTTCCGTTTCCCCCCCACCCCCATCAGTCCCAAACATCTCTCACCATCTCTCACCTCCCCTTCCCCCTTCAACCCCCACACAGACCCCATACCTCACCATGTTCAGATATTAAAAAAAACCTTTTGCGTCCCATTCCCTCGAGACATAAAACGCTGTCCCCCCTTTTTGGGATTCCTGGCGGTTGCCTGATGGCAATCGAGATTTTGGAAGTTTATGAAATGGAACTTGTCGACCAGTAAAGCTTAGACAATTGTGAGAAAGCTGTTAAGGGGGGATTTTCCAGCGACTTTTTTCCCCTTGAAAGAAGGAGAAACCGCTCTTCTTTTTTTTGCAGTTTGTGTCGTCTTTACCTACACGAATTTTTAGTAAAAAGGTTTGTATGGGGGATTTTTGGGTCATTGCCCCAAAATTTTTTTCCCCTACCTCCAGGGCGTCTATGGGGCCTCCTCCGGGGCCGTCTCTATGGCCCCTCCGGGGCCGTCTGTAGCCTCTCGGGGCCCGTCTGTATGCCCTCTCGTGGCCTTTCTTTTTGCCCTTCTCGTGGCTGTCTTATGCCCACCTCGGGCCGCTCTTTGGCCCCCTTCGGGGCCACTTCTTCCGGGAAGGGGAACGCTCGAGGTCCAAATGGGAAAATTTTTTTTGGGGGCCCACTGGGGAAATTTTGAGGTAATGTGGGGTGTGCCGCAGGGCGTGCATTCAAATATATACACTCAGCGATGTCAATTCCCCCACATTTTCCCCAAGAAGAGAGAGAAAATATATTAGCATACTAAAGTGCTCTCATTTCTAATCAAAAGTATTTATCCTTTTTTATTAAAAAGAGGTCAATCCTGCTAAATACATTTCGTTTAAAAAACAAACACGGGTAAAACTTTTGCCTTGTGAAATACAAAACCCTTTTAAAAGGGGAAAATGAAAAAGGGTTTTATTTGGGGAACAGCCTTTTTTAGCGTTTCTGACATTTATTTGATTAGAAGCTTCTGCAATTATGCTCAAATTTTTTTTCCCTTTTTCAATTTTTTATTATTGCTATTTTTATTTTTTTAAAATTTTTTATTATTATTATTATTTTATTATTTTTTTTTATTATTAATTTTTTACTGTTATATTGTTAATAAAATAAAAATATTGAAAATAATTAAAATAATAAAAAATAATGTTTTTTAATTTTTTATTATTTTTTTTATTTTTTTTTTTATTATTTTTTTAAATTTTATTTTTATTTTTTAATGTGTTTTTTTATTTTCCCGTGTTTTTACTTTTTTTTTATAAAATCGTTGTGGATGACTCTGAAATGACAAATGTCGGGATAACTGAGGGGCTTAGGGGGGAGGGAGGAACTGACGCAGAATCGAAAAGTGGTAAAAAAGGGGGGCGACTGGAAGGGAAGTTTTTAGAGAAATGGAGGGGGAAGGGGGGAAGATGGGGGAGCTGAGAGGGGGAACGGGGGAGAGAAAAGGTGGAAGGGGGAAAGGGGGGAAAAATACAGGGTGGGAATAAAAAATAAGGGAATTCCCAGAAGGGTAAAATGCAGGAAAAAAAGCAATGAAATGGAACAATGGGGGAAGGGAGAGAGAGGGAAAGGGAGATACTAGATAGTTTAGATTTAGATAGATAGATAGATAATAGAGGGTAGATAGATAGATGATAGAGAGGAAGAGAGAGAGAGAGAGAGAGGAGAAAAAGAGAGGGAGGGGAGAGAAGAGAAGAAAAAGGGGGAACGGGAGGAGGGGGGAAAAGGGGGAGAGAATAAGAAAATATAATAGAAATAGGTAGATAGATAGATAAGAGATGTAATAGAAATAAAGAGGAAGATAGATAAATAGATAGATAGTAAAGAAGAGGGGAAGAGAGAGAGAGGAGAGAGAGAAGAAAAAGGGAGAGAGAAAAATGGGGGAACTGGAGAAGAGGAAAGGGGAGAGAATGAAAATAGATTAATAGATAGATAATGGATGAGAATAGATAGATAGACGATAGATAATAATAATAGAAGATAGTAATGATAGAGAGAAGAAAGAAGAAGAGAAAGGGAGAGAGAAAAGAGAGAGAGAAGGAGAGAGAGAGAAAAAGAGAGAGAGAATAAAAAAACTAGTGCTGGACAAACCCCAAAAATTCCGGGAAGGGAGCCGTAACCATTATTTCAGTTAATGTTCCCTTACGTTTTGTAAACAACGACCTCAGTCACTGTGTGACTCTTGTCCAAGTTATGGAGTACCCCCTCTCCTCTCCTGAATAAAACATAATGCTTCCCAATCCCCAAAAAACCAATCGACTTTCGTGTTCCGTTCTCCTCAATTCACTGCTGTAAACCCCTGGGGCCCGGCCACTAAGCGCTTGTAAACCCGGGTTTTGCTGCCATCCCCCAAATGCTATTATACTCTATTTTAGAAAAGTTAATGAATACATCTGGGGGGAAATCAAAAGATATACAACCCCTTTTGATGTGTGCGCTGGAAGATACATGTTCTCAGTCTTTTATAATCAGAGATATACACCTTCTGTATATACACACTTACACTTCTCTGCTGTAAGGGGTTTTTTATCCCACATGGCTTTTTATTTTCCTGAAATTTCTGTGTTGTACGTTTGCGTAGATTCCTTTTTAAAAACCCCCGCGGGTTGTTGTGCGTTGTTTTAAGCGTTTTGAACCAAATAAAATCTGTATAGATTAAAATTATTTTTTACTTAAATCTGTCGAAACCTTCATTAGCACCCACCCCATACTGGGGTGGGGGTCACCCCCCACCCCTCCTGTGGGTGGGGGCACCCCACACCCATCCCGTGGGTGGTGGTCACCCCCCCACCCTTTTTTGTGGGGGTGGTCACCCCCCACCATCCCGGGGTGTGGTCCCCCACACCCATCCCTTGGGTGGGGGTCCCCCCCCAAACCCCCTCCCGTGGGGGTGGGCACCCCACACCCTCTGTGGGTGGGGGTCACCCCCCACCCCCTGGGGTGTGGTCACCCCAAAAACCCTCTGTGGGGGGTGGTCACCCACACCTCCTGTGGGTGGTGGGCCCCCAACCCCACCTGTGGGTGGTGGTACCCCAACCCATCCTGTGGGTGGTGGTCCCTCACCCTCTGTGGGTGGGGGTCACCCCACCCTTTGGGGTGGGCACCCCCAACCCATCTGTGGGTGGTGGTCACCCACCCCATCTGTGGGTGGTGGGCCCCCCCTTTTCCCCCCACCTGTGGGTGGTGGTACCACACCCCTCCCGTGGGTTTGGTGGTCACCCCACACCCATCCCGGGGGTGGGGGTACCCCCCCACCCATCCTTGGGTGGGTCCCCACCCCCATCCTGTTTGGGTGGGGTCACCCCCCCCCTTTCCCGGGGTGGTGGGCACCCCCCACCCTCCGTGGGTGGGTCACCCCACACCCCTCCTGTGGGGGGTGGTCACCCACACCCATCCTTGGGTGGGGAAACAATCTCCTGGGGTTGTACCAAAATTTGAATGTTTATTTTTTAACTCAATGTTAACCAATTCTGCAAACCCTCGGGTGATAAACGGGGGTGGTGGTATAACTAGGGGGATGGGAAAAAAAAAAAAGGGGGGGTGGTATAAGTGGGTGGGTACCTAAAAAAAATTTGTGGGTCCCAAATAAAAGGGGTTTTCACCCCCACACCCCCTTTGAGCCCCCACCCACCTACCAAAAACCTTTCCCAACCACCCCAATCCTGTTTGCTTTTGGGGGGGTTATTTTGGGGTTTAAACTTGTTTGGGAAATTTTAATGGACCGTCTTAAAAATTATTTTAAACCCCTTTTTAACCTTCCCCCTTTAACCACCTATCCAGTAACCCCTTTTTTATTTTCAGAGTGGGTTTGAAGGGGGAAAACTGGTTTTTTAAAAAAGGGGGGGGGTAAAAGAAGTTTTAAAGGAGCTTTTCATGAAAAGGTTCAAATTTCTTTCCATAACAAAACGTTTTCCAGTCCCAACAACAACAACAACCATTACAAATTTTCCCCCTTTTTGTCTTTTTTGTTATAGGTTATACAAAGTTGGGTTTTTGATAATTTTTTCTTTTTTCAGGGGAACACTATTTTTAACCATCTATTTAAAGGGCCTGTCCGATGGCTACCCATTACACCATTGTGTTTTTATCCCCTCCGTGGTACCACCTCAAACTCCCTGAACCCTTTAAAATTTCTTCACAATTTTTATACAGCCATTCAAATACACCCCCCCACACCATACCCCAATACCCTTTTCTTTATATCCAACCATTACACTCTATCTAATTACCTTTTTAAAACGCTAAAGCCACTAACAAAACCCCAAACCCCCACCAATCACCACCCACCCCATCCCACCCCTTCCATCCATTTTTTTTCCCCAAAATTCTCAGACTCTCTTCCACAGTAAAATCTAACACCCCTTTTTTAACCAAATTAACTACCATCAAACTGGGGGGGTTACCTAAGATTTTTATTCTCCCATTAATCTCTTCCCCAAGCAACCATCTTCATTTTAAACACTAAAATCCAAACAACTAGTTCCCCCCTTGCTGTTTAATTAATCCAAAATTTTCTAAACGAATTAGCGTTTTTTTTTTATTTGTTGGGGCACCCTTTTCCCTTTGGACAGGCATGCTTATTTAAAATAAAATTATAAATATTTTTTTTTAATTTTATAAATTTAATAAAAAATTATTTTTTTTTATTTTATTGTGGCCGAATATAAAATTTTAATTTAAAAAATTTAAAAATTAATTTTAAAATTTTTTTATATTTAAAAATAATTTTTTCCATTTAGTTAAAAGGTTTAATAATCAAAACCATGGGATGGGGTTAAATCTTTAGTTTTAAGTAATTTCAAAAACCCTGTGGTGTAAGCTAAAACAATGTTGCGGGGAAACAAGACTGTGGTGGTGTTACTACGCTGCGTACTGTGAAAAAAAATCCCCTCGTTTTCCCGCCTTGCAAATTGCTAGCTCCATACCACTGTAAAAGGGGAAATCATGATTAAAAATTTCCCCCCCTCCCTTTTGTGGTTTGTTGTTTTTTATATAATAATTCAAAACCCTCTGGCTGTTTGGATAAAAATTCTTAACTTTGATCCGAGTTTGCAGGTTCGATTTCTGTGGTTGGGGGAAAATGTTTTTAAAAATCAACCCAAACATTTGCAGCACTTTAGTGCCCAAAAAAAATGTAGAAAACAGGTCAAAGGCTCATTTGTCTTCAGATCAACATCGAATGGGGAAAAAATGTGTCAAAAAGACTTTGACCTGGAATGTTTTTGGGGCCAGAGACGAGACGGTTTGAGTATCTTAGAAAATGTCATCTTTTTGGGATTTTTACGGGAAACATTCTACGAGAAAAGCTGAAAAAATAAAAAATCCAGGTACATGTAAATACGTTTTGATACATATGTTAAAATTTCGTAGGTAACCCCAAAAAAGTCAGACAGAGTGACTTTGGGTGGTTGGTAGTGAGATAGGGGGGTAGGGGTGGATAAGTGGGGAGGGTGGAGGTGGGGAGGTTGGGCAGGGGGATATTGGGTAGGGGGTAGGGAAAATGGTGTAGAAGATTGGAGGAGGGGTATTTTGGATGATTTTTTTCAATTATTCTTGATATGTGTTTGCATTCCGTGGGCGAAAAACGCCTGATAATGGAGAGGGTTAAAAAACATAAAAAAAATAAGAAGAAGGAAACGCAGCAGGCCCATGGCCCATGTGAGGAGGTCAAAGTCTCCTACCGGGTTAAGCCAATTCCCCAACTGTCAGGTAGGTCCATTCATTAAAGGAAGGCCACGGCAACTGACCCGTACAAACAGTCGGGGCCAAATCACCCCCCCCCACCCATCAGCATTTTTCACAATCTTTAAAAAATACACAACGTTTTAGCTCTATAACTCTACTCGGGGCTTGTTTCGCTCATCCAAACCTTTTTACCAAACCCGGCTTTTCCCATATCCTTCCCGAATCTGAATTTTTTCAACTTAAAGCCATTTCTATGGTCCTATCTAGGTAATATTTTTGCCCTATTTACATTCCCCTTTTTTTTTTTGTCTTCCATTTTTACACCTCAATCAGGCCCCCTAACTCTACGATTTCTAGAGGGTGCAGATTCGGGGCCCCCAGTTATCCCCATAGGAAAGATTTCTGAAAAAATGGGTCAACTTTTTCCCCCCTTTGTTGTTTTTCCGAGCTTTATATCCCTTCTGTAATCGGTGACCAAAAAAAGGCAGCAAAATCTAGATGAGCCTAACAAGAATATATAAGTTTAAGAACAAACCCGAGGGGCTCCTATTATTTAGATTTCCATTGAAGCCAAGGATCTGCGCTTTATTGCGAACCTTATGCACTGTTTTCTTGTTTTAGTTTTTGTAACCAGAACCCCAAATCCTTTTTGCAGCCCTAAATTTGGATCTACATTTTTAGTTTATATGTGGCTGGTTATTTACCCATCCAATTTTAGAAATTTTCATTTGCTATTTTCCTGTACTGCCACTTCTCCCACCCCTGCATCGGTCATTCAAATCTTCCCGGAGTGCTCTAATTCCTCGCTGAATGAATTCGGGGCCTTTTTGGGTCATCGGCAAAATTTTAATGTCGCTACTTATTCCTCTTTATGCTTTATGTAGATTGTGAACAAGAGGCCCCACACCCTGGGAAACCCCCTCGTGACGCTTCCCCACTTGATTTTTCCCCCATTTTTGCAAACTCCTGTGCCTATTTGTCAGTCAGCGTCTATCCAGGAAAAAAATTTTTCCCCCCCTATTCGGTGTGTTAATTTTCCTCAAAGTCTTGATTTCACTTATCGAAAGCCTTACTGAAGAAGAATGACCAACTGGGTTTAAGTTACAGCAAAAGGGGAAAGAAACTCAAATAAATTTTCACCCAACAGTGGTATGCAGAAGGCACCAAAACGCACAAAAGTTTTGAACTTTGAAATGGATGACACGCAACAAGACTCCATCGGGTTTCCCCTCCTGTCAATTTTAAAAAGGAAATTAAGGGAAAAATGGGGGACAGCTCACCAAAATTGACAACGAAGACTGGGGAAAACGCCCAGGGCCTTTTGAATCGCGAATGTGCTGCGAAAGTGAAGTATAGCTAGAAAATTTGGTGAAAAAACCTTTTAGATGTGGTGGAAAGAGATTTGCAAGTGAATGTGCAGCCGTAATTCTGCAAAAACTGTGTGTACTAAACATTTGAATAGGACCGAATCTCTAAGGAATGCTTCCAGCACCTTGTTTAATCCATGCCACGAAGAATTCTGGCTGTTCGGGGGGCAAAAAGGGACCTCCCCCTTTAGAAGCTTGTACCCTTTTAAAAAAAGGCCACGGGTTTTACATAAAACAGAGACACAGACAAAGGTCCTCTTCCTGAGTAACCCATTCCCTTCAAGGATGGCCCTATCTGACGAAGGGCTTTTTTTTAAGCAAATTGGGGTACCTTAAATTTTTTGGATCAACCCCCTTTATCCCCCCCAATTGAAAGCATTGTGTTACCTTTCGGGTTTAACGCATCACCAATGAAAAAAAATCCCAAAAGGGAGAAGAAATTAAACCCCTAATTCCTTGTCCCCTTTTGGCACTCTGGCACTCTCGAACCGGCACTCTGGCACTTGCACTCTGCCTTAAATTTCCTGACACTTGGGACTCTCCAACCTGGCATCTAGCACGCACCTGCATTCTAATTCCCGACACTCCGGGCCCCTTGTACCCTGGCCTCTGCCCTGGCATGGCACATAATTATATGGGTTTGTATACCCAATTCTCTAATTAGAAGACAAAATCTTTAATAAATTAAAATTTTGAATGCACAGCTTTTTTTAATTCGATTTATGAATTTCGAACCAAGTTCGATCTCTTTTGCGTCCCCAAAATTTAAATTTTCCCGTTTTTCTCTTTCCCTAACGTCCGTTTTATTTTTTTTTTTTTTTTTTTTTTTTTTTTTTTAAAATTAACATTTAGGCTTGGTGAACAAAAACCATAACAGGGTTTTGAAAATGAACCCCAAATTTTTGTTAGTTTTAAGGGGAAATTTGTGGTAAAGAAGTATTTACAATATGAAGTTAGAGTTTATTTTCTGATATACTAAGTTTTTATATGAAAAAAAAAAAATTTCTTTCATATTTCTGAAGGAATTGAATTAAGCTTGAAGACAGTACTTAAAATTTTTAAAGCTTTGATTCTGGGGTGTTAAAAGTTAAATCAGTTAATAAAATTGAGGTACAAGGGCTCTAGTATTTCCTTCTCCCCAGATCATGGGGAACAGGCTAGCTGGTGCTTTTAAAACTGGGGTACATGCTAGCTGGTGTAAAAAACGGGAAATACAGTGCTAGCTGGTGCTACACTGGGGTACAGTGTAGTGGTGCTAACACTGGGATACAGTGCTAGCTGGTGCTAACACTGGGATACAGTGCTAGCTGGTGCTAACACTGGGATTACAGTGCTAGCTGGTGCTAACACTGGGATACAGTGCTAGCTGGTGCTAACACTGGGATACAGTGCTAGCTGGTGCTAACACTGGGCTACAGTGCTAGCTGATGCTAACACTGGGATACAGTGCTAGCTGGAACACTGTATCCTAGTTAATACACTGCGTAGTGTGTATTAGCCACGGAATTATGGAAGAAGAGGAATGTGATGGAACTCAGGCACACATACACAAACACACACGTTCACATACGTGCAAACATGCAACTGGAGATACATGAAATCATGCAACTTGGGTTCGACAGCCCTTTCCCGGCACCAAGACACTCCCTTACTCCCTTACTCCCTTCCTCCTGAAGGGAAGAAGTGCCCTAGCAACATAGCCTATGAGGTGTCTAACATGGTAAAATTTTGGTCTCAAGACAACCTGTATCAATGACAGTAAATACATACGAGTGCCTTTAGTTACAGGAGAGTAACTATACTTGTGGTGACACGTCGTTTGTAGTTACATCAGCGTGTCTACACCAATGGTGACAAGTCTCTATTTACAGCAGCGTATCGTGCTGACACCAATAATTTTGTCTTCTAGTTTGCTTCAGTTTTTCAGAGCATTCGTCCAGCTATCACTTTTCTAATGAACATGCATTCATGGTGGAGAGGGCTCTTCTTCCAAGGGGACTGGAGCATCCTTCTCTCTCTTGTTTTGTGTCCTCTGATCAAACTGATTACTTCCCATTTCCCACGAGATTTTTGTGCCCTTCAGGATTAGCGCTTCCCAAAAATATAATAATAATAATAATAATAATAATAATAATAATAATAATAATAGGTAGTAGGTTGGTAGACAGCAACCACCCAGGGAAGTACTACCGTCCTGCCAGATGACTGTGAAACAGAAACCTGTAACTGTTTTGCATGATGGTAGGATTGCTGGTTTCTTTTTCTGTCTCATAAACACGCTAGATAACAGGGATATCTTGCTACTCCTACTTACACTTTGGTCACACTTCACAGACACGCACATGCATATATATATATATATACATACATCTAGGTTTTTCTCCTTTTTCTAAATAGCTCTTGTTCCTCTTTATTTCTTCTATTGTCCATGGGGAAGTGCAAAAGAATCTTTCCTCCGTAAGCCATGCGTGTCGTATGAGGCGACTAAAATGCCGGGAGCAATGGGCTAGTAACCCTTCTCCTGTAGACATTTACTAAAAAAGAGAAGAAGAAAAACTTTATAAAACTGGGATGCTTAAATGTGCGTGGATGTAGTGCGGATGACAAGAAACAGATGATTGCTGATGTTATGAATGAAAAGAGTTGGATGTCCTGGCCCTAAGCGAAACAAAGCTGAAGGGGGTAGGGGTAGTTTCGGTGGGGGGAAATAAATGGGATTAAATCTGGAGTATCTGAGAGAGTTAGAGCAAAGGAAGGGGTAGCAGTAATGTTGAATGATCAGTTATGGAAGGAGAAAAAGAAATATGAATGTGTAAATTCAAGAATTATGTGGATTAAAGTAAAGGTTGGATGCGAGAAGTGGGTCATAATAAGCGTGTATGCACCTGGAGAAGAGAGGAATGCAGATGAGAGAGAGAGATTTTGGGAGATGTTAAGTGAATGTATAGGAGCCTTTGAACCAAGTGAGAGAGTAATTGTGGTAGGGGACTTGAATGCTAAAGTAGGAGAAACTTTTAGAGAGGGTGTGTGGTAGGTAAGTTTGGGGTGCCAGGTGTAAATGATAATGGGAGCCCTTGATTGAACTTTGTATAGAAAGGGGTTTAGTTATAGGTAATACATATTTTAAGAAAAAAGAGGATAAATAAGTATACAAGATCAGATCACTTTCTAGTTGTAGCTACACTGAGAGTAAAAGGTAGATGGGATACAAGGAGAATAGAAGCATCAGGGAAGAGAGAGGTGAAGGTTTATTAAACTAAAAGAGGAGGCAGTTAGGGTAAGATATAAACAGCTATTGGAGGATAGATGGGCTAATGAGAGCATAGGCAATGGGGTCGAAGAGGTATGGGGTAGGTTTAAAAATGTAGTGTTGGAGTGTTCAGCAGAAGTTTGTGATTACAGGAAAGTGGGTGCGGGAGGGAAGAGGAGCGATTGGTGGAATGATGATGTGAAGAGAGTAGTAAGGGAGAAAAGTTAGCACATGAGAAGTTTTACAAAGTAGAAATGATGCAAGGAGGGAATAGTATATGGAGAAAAAGAGAGGGTTAAGAGAGGGTGAAGCAATGTAAAAAAAAGAGCAAATGTGAGAGTGGGTGGATGTTATCAACAAATTTTTGTTGAAAATAAGAAAAAGTTTTGGAGTGAGATTAACAAGTTAAGAAAGCTAGAGAACAAATGGATTTGTCAGTTAAAAAAGGAGAGGAGAGTTATTAAATGGAGAGTTAGAGGTATTGGAAGATGGAGGGATATTTTGAGGGGTTTTTT
>NW_026498945.1:0-21285 GCF_026875155.1 Cherax quadricarinatus | reverse complement strand
CAAAAAAGGATTCCTTAGAACTTGGGTAGTACAAAGCTGGGGGCAAACGTGTACCTCCCTTGGGGTACAAGGAATGCTGAGGGAGAGGGCAAACAAGTGTTAAGAAAAAAAACCCATAAAAACCCATCCCGGGGGGCAGGAGAACAGGGTCGAAGGGCCTCACTGTACCCACGCGGGGGCGAAGTCTCAAAGGTCCCTAGCGAACGCGTTTTGTAGATTACGCTACGTCTCAGGCGGGTAGAAACTGCAGATCCCACTGGAAAATTTGTCTAAAAACGTCTCCCCGCTTGCTATATATAGAACTGAGGCCATGACAAAAAGCCGTCCCTGTCCTTCCCCCATCACAAGTGATTTTTGGAGGTGAACCCAAGGTATCTAACCTGTGTCGGGGGCACCACGGGACAAAAAATTAGTCAAGCACATCTAAAAAGTGGGGTTTAGGGTGGGTTAGGCTTTTTGGGGGAACACTGCAACAATCTGTATAATAGACCCAATGAAAACCACCTCCCTCCTCTCCCTATTTGCCTCGGGGAAATGGGTTGGGTTTTTTTTGTGGAAGTGCCAGAAGGTCAAGACCCTAGGAAAGGGGGCTAGTGGTTGCCAGTCAGCTGTTTCAAGGTTGGGTTAGACCCCTTCCTTTCCTGTGGCGAAACATTGACACACAAGTGTTTCCTTTAGAATTTGGGGGTATACAAAGCTGTGGGCGAAACTTTGACTCACCCTTTGGGGTAAAAGGGGAAATGCTGTGGGGAGAGGGAAAACAAGTGTTAAGAAAAAAACAACCAGTAAAAAGCCAATACCGGGGCAAAACAGGGCGAAGGGCCTCACTGTATCCACTGCAGGGGGGCAAGTCGTCGAAGGCCTCTAGTCAGCAACGGTTTCTGTAGTTTAAACGACGCATCAGGTGGTAAAACTGCAGATCCCCTGGTACAATGTCTAAAAACTGTCTCCCCAGTTGCTTATATACGAACTGGCAGGCACATACAAAAAGCCTCCGTCCTTCCACCATCAAAAGTGGTTATGGAGGTGAACTCCAAGGATGCTAACCTGTGTCGGGGGAAACCACAGGGACAATGATTAGCCCAAGCACATCTCAAAAGTGGGGCTTTGGGGTGGGTTTTGGGCATTAGGTGGAACACTGCAACAATCTGTAAAAAATAGACCAAGCAACCACCTACCTCCTCTCCCTCGGCTTGCCTCGGGGGAAAAGGGGGTTATTTTTTTTTGTGGAAGTCCCAGAAGGTAAAACCCTGGGAAAGGGGGCTGTGGTTGCTCAGTCAGCTTTTTCAAGGTTAGGTTTATAACCCTTCCTTTCCTGGGGGCGAAACATTGTCACACAATGATTCCTTAAACTGGGTAGTACAAACGTGGGCGAAACGTTGCCCCTCAGCCCTTGGGTACAAGAAATGCGGGGGGAAGGGAAAACAAGTTTTTTAAGAAAAACAACCAGTAAAAACCAAATCCGGGGGGGGCAGGAGAACATGGTCAAGGGCCTCACTTATCCACTGCAGGAGGGCAAGTCGTCAAAGGTCCTTGTCACAACCGTTTCTGAGATTACGCTACGTATCGGGCGGGTAGAAACTGCAACCCACGGTAAAATGTCTAAAAGACTGTCCCCCCAGCTTGCTATTTTTAAACGACGGGCGGTCACATGACTAAAACCGTCCCCTTTCCCCTTCCCACCGTCACAAGTGATTTTGGGAGGGAACTCCAAGGAAATGCAACCTGTGTCGAGGGCCCACAGGGACAATGAATTAGTAAAGCACATCTAAAAAAGTGGGTTTTAGGGTAGGTTGGCATTAGGGGGAACACGCAACAATCTGTAAAATGACCCAATAAACCCACCACCCCCTCTCCCCAGCTTGCCTCGGGGAAATGGGTTAGGGTTTTTGGGAAAGTGCAGACAGGTCAAGACCCTAGGGTAGGGGCTAGGGGGTTGCTCGTCAGCTGTTCCTAAAGCAAACCAAGAAACGATTTCCCGCACCCCCCAAACCAATCAAACCCCCCCCCCACCCTATATTTGTCCAGTCTCTTCTTAAAACTCCCAAGGCCTAGCCCCTATCACCCCCCTGGGAAGACGTTCCACCATCTACAACCGTTGAAAACCCGTACTTTCCTTGTCCCCCTTTTTAATCTAAATTTATCCAACTTAAAAACCTTTTTCCCGGTTTTTTACCTGGTTCACACCCCATACTTTTTTAAAGTCTCCTTGTTTATGCCCGTCATCCACTTAACCTTCAATGATATCTCCCCTCGTTCAGCCTCTCCAAGAGTAATTTAAGGCTTTAAATCTATCTTTATATGGGAGGTTCCTTAACAGTAAATCATTTTAGTCTTTTCTCTTGTTGTTCTCTAATATCTATTCCACCGTATAAGGGACCAAAACTGACAGATAATCTAAATGAGGCCTCACTAGTGTGTATGAGCTGTAAAATAACTTTTGGACTTCTGTTACTAACTTCTTTATAAATCCCAAAATCTGTTGGCCCTTTTTGCGCCAAATGAGGGACTGCTGTCTTGGCTTTTGATTTCTGCTTACCCTGACCAAGTTTTTTTCCATTCTGTATAAAGCCTTTCTTCACCAGATTATGTTCGGGGTTATTTCATTCCAAGGGCAAGTACCTTACCTTTCCACATTAAACTTCATCTGCCATTTCCAACCAAGACCTTAATTTGTTCAAATCGTCCTGGGTTCATTTATATGCACATCAGACTTATTTCTTATGTACATTTTAAAATTTGGGGTTGGGGAAATGTTTTGTTATTGGGGATGAATTGTAAAAACCTGCCAGTATAGGCCAACAGGGCCCCGCACTGTACTTAGCCTGTGAAGACCGTTTGTGTCTCTCGTGAAAACTGAACCAGGATGCCCTTTCTTGAGCAGCTTTTCCAGCAGTGAGAGAAGAACCCGAGTTGCTAAACTGGGGAAAACGGGGATTACGGAGGAGAACAAAAGGATTCGTAGTAATCCACCTTTTAGTCCCCAGGTTTAAGAGGGGAGCTTTGGTCAGGGCCGGGCAACAGGAACCCCAAATGAAGATTAAGAAAACGGTTGGAGAGGCAGAACAACGAGAAACCAAAGACTGCCCTGGAAAATTCCATCTTCTCGGGGCTACCTGACGAAAGTGATGTTTTTATGGGAATGCCACAACGAGCACCAAGGAAACATTTCGACTGGTAGACATCCCTAAAACCCCAACGAAGACCATCGAGAACGTCATGACGAAATTTTACAATGGTGAATGCTACCTGGCGAATGTGAGTCGACTACCGGAGCACACTACGGACACGCCAAGGGAAAGGTAAAAACATTGTTGTTGTTGGGATAGCCAGATTGGTACTGGAAGGGCTTCTGTTTGAAAGGGCAGGACTAGGGGGCGAAGTAGTTTTCCCGGGGGTGGGATGAAAGGGTATTGTTAGGGCCTCGGAGACATCAGAGGGTAATGGGAGCAAACCTATTTTCTTCCAGTGCTGGAGGCAACAGTTGGCAACGTAGGAGTGAGGACCTGATTGCAGGTTTAGGTCAGCAAAAGGATAATTTGGAAAGGGTGGGGAAAACCCGTATTGTGGCATTTTGCCAAAGGAGAGAGTTGGAAAGAATGGTTGTCCAAACAATTGGTTCTTGCTGGCTGGACAAATACTGTAAGGAAAATGCGGTAACATTCATTGACAAATGGGACCTCTTCTATGGCAGAAATGACATGTATGCCAGGGATGGGGTTCACTTGTCTAGGTGTGGGGTGGGAGCACTGGCCAACGCAGTGGAGGGAGCTGTTAGGTCTTTAAACTAGGAATAGTTAGTGGTATGGGTTTTGGTGGGAAAACTGTGAAGTCGCAGGGTAGTAACATGAGTACTAGGAGAACTAGTAATAGGCAAAATGAGGAGGATATTGGAAAGCCAGTGGCACTAATTGACAATGACAGTAATAGGTTTAGTGGAATAACAGAAAGGAGCAGGAAGGGTAAAGAGATAGGAGGGTCATTAAATATTTATTACACAAATAGTCGCAGTGCTAGGAATAAGATGGACGAGTTGAGACTAGTTGCCAGTGCAGGTAACATAGATGTATTTGCCATTACTGAGACGTGGTTTAATTCAAAAAGTCGGGACATGCCTGCAGAATGTCACATTCAGGGTTTTAAATTGTTCCAAGTAGATAGAAGTATCGGGAAGGGAGGTGGGGTGGCATTGTATGTCCGAGATCGCTTGAACTGTTGCATAAAAACGGGTATTAAGTCTGAAGTAACACATACAGAGTCTGTTTGGATAGAATTTTCAGAGGGACATGAAAAATTAATTTTAGGTGTGATATACCGTCCCCCAAATTTAGATAGGGACCAGGGGAGACTACTATGGGAGGAAATTGTTAGGGCCACAAGGCACGATAATGTAGTAATTCTAGGAGACTTTAACTTTAGTCATATTGATTGGAATTTCTTGACTGGGAATTTAGAATCATACGATTTCTTAGAAGTAGTTCAGGATTGTTTTTTGAAGCAGTTTGTGACAGAACCTACAAGGGGTAATAACCTGCTTGACTTAGTTCTGGCAAACAATGAATCCCTTGTTAATAATTTAGAAGTTTCAAAGGAACTGGGTGCTAGCGACCACAAATCAATTACATGCAGAATTGAAGGGAAAAGTAGATGGGGAAAAACTCAGTAACATCCCAAAAATTTTCGCTTAGCAATTACTTGGGCTTAGAAAAACCCACTTATCACTTTTGGCCCCGGGGGTAACAAAGGAGCTATAAATTTTGCCCATTTTTCCCCTGAAACAAACATGCTGTTCAAAGAACGTTGTATATATTTTGGCGATTATAAAACCCACTCCCGGAAAAATGCCCGGGAAAAAGGAGATAATGTTTGGGCCCGGCAAACAGGGTAATTGTTTAATATTTTTAATCATCCCCCGGGGGATAGAAAACTTTTCCTATACATTAAAAGTAGGTACATAAATTGAAAAAAAGGTTTCGGGTGTGCAGGGGGCAAATTCCGGGGATAATGAGTGTGGAAAAGAAGTATAAGGGGTGGTCTGCTTAAGTCAGGTGCTGTCGGGGGTAGAAAGTTTAAAAAATTTTTTAATCATCCCCCCCCCGGGAATAAGAGACTTTTTTCTGTGTAATTATTTAAGTAAAAAGGAAGGTGGGTAAGATCATTCTGACCCCCCCCAAATAATCTTCACTCTGATAAGAGAGACAGTACAAAAAAGGATTAAAGGTGGGGCAGGGGGCAGATTCCAGGATAATAGTGGGGAAAAAAAAAATGTATAATGGGGGGGTCTTAAATAAGCCAGGTGCTGTCAGGGGTACAATTTTAATATATTTAAAAAACCCCCAAAGGGGGATGGGAAAAGACTTATTTCTGGGGAAATTTACTAGTATAAGAAGGTAGGTAATGACATTTCCCGACCCCCCCAAACTCAATCACCCCGTTTGATGGGGAAAAAGGCGGGAAAAAGGGATTCGGGTGGGGGGTACAAGCTTGCCATCTCCGGGGGGTTTCCCCCCCCCCCTTTTCCCCCCTGCAAGTCACTGACGGGGCTGTTCCCTACTTCCAACAACACTGCTGGTTAAAGAACGCGGTAATGGAGGGGTAGCTGGCCCCCCGGGGGAAAAGGTTGCTCCCCCCCGGCCGTACCTCAGCAAAAAAAAAAAAAATTTTCTTCCGGGAAACTACGGTAGTGTTTATTCTTGCCCAGCTGCCAGATTTTTCCAGTGGGGGGGTTAAAAAGCGGTGAAAAAAAGGTATCTAGGGAAGACCTTGGTCCCTGTTAGACCCTTCTTATGGGAATTTTTTGACATTAAAATTTTCCTCTTCCCCACTCTCAATGGGGAACTTAAGTGGTGCGATATTTTTTATATATATTTTTTAGATTTGGGAAAAAGAAGTAATATATTTTTATTTTTAAAAAAAAAAACAGGGGTTTGTCAAAAATTTTTTTTAATTCCCATACAAAAGGGCAAAAAAAGCTTGCAAAGTTTTTTAGCGCGAGCAAAGGGGCAAAAATTTTGTGCGAGGTTTTAAAACTTTAGCCCAAAAATGACTGCGTTTCCTCCTGTTCCCCTTTCTGTAAGTTTGGGAAAACCTCCCGCTCGAAAATAAAATTTCCTTTTCTAAAAATCATCATCTGCCGTTTTTAACCCCCCCCTGCGGCTTTCTGCGTCTCCGGGCTTTTAAACTCTAAACGTCGGGGGTTTTTCCCCTTTCCCCTTCTCCAAATTGATTTTCGGGGGTGCTTAAAGGTCGCCGGGTTTTTTTCCCCGAAACCCTCCCTGCGGAAAGGTGACCTCAACAGAGTCACCCAGATTGAGAAATGAGCGTAAGAGGCCCCCAAACAAACCATCAATGACATGGGGGGAAGGCCTGCGTTTAAATCGTTGTCGAGAACTGGTTCTTTTTCATGGGCTCCTCTATATCAGATAAACTGACCCCCATCTTCCACAGGCTGTAACCCATAAAAAGAAATTTTTATCA
Source organism: Cherax quadricarinatus (assembly GCF_026875155.1). Classification (NCBI taxonomy): domain Eukaryota; kingdom Metazoa; phylum Arthropoda; class Malacostraca; order Decapoda; family Parastacidae; genus Cherax; species Cherax quadricarinatus. The sequence continues at coordinate 14,808 of NW_026498945.1, read as the reverse complement.
CTTTCAAAAAAAGGGATGGGACCCCTCTCAAATTTCTCCCAAAGGAGGGAACATAGAAAGACTCCCCTTTCCTGGGGAAAAGGCTATGTTTCCCCATTTCCTGCTATCTTCACAATGAAAACCCCGCTTTAGGAGTTTGAAAGCCGGTTGTTTCCTTTCCCCTTTCCCCAATCTACCACCGTAAAATAAAACTTTAAAAAAATTCGGGAACTGGCCCGGGTAAAAAACTGTTGAAAAAAAAAAAAAAAGGACACTAAATTTTAAAATTTATTATAAGTCCTTGCCCCTCTTTTGTTTCTTTAATATTCAAAGAGAAGTACCAATCTCCCACCCGGGAAAAATAAAAAAAATTTACAAATTTGACTGGCCCAGTAAAAACTGTTGAAAAAAGGGGACTAAAACAAAAAAAATTTAAATTAAAAAGTCTCTTGCGCTCGTTTTGTTTCGTTAAAAATTCAAAGAGAAGTTTTTAGCAAAAAAAGGGTCTGGGCCTTACCAGAATCGAGAATGCCTGTTTCCTTCCCCAAGGGTAAAAGTAAAAGGCTAGGGTTTGGGGTAACCCTCTATCTTTTGGGGGAAAAGGACAGCTTAAACGGGCTCTTAATACGCTCAGAGGGGGCCTTCCAGCCGGGGGGTTTTTGGGGGGAAAACTCTCGTCAGAGGTGCCTTCCTCCCGGGGGAAGCACAAAGAAAACCCTTTGGGTCTACTTAGGCAAAATGTTTTTTTTCCACAAGGAGGAAAAATTTTTTTAAAATTTCTCTACTATGTTATCACTAATCTTTTCTTTTGAAAAAAAAGGGGATTTTTCCGAAAAATTTTTTTTTAAAAAAAAATAAAAAGCTCTTTCTAACCCCAAAAGGGACTTGTTTTATGAATAAAAAATTCATAACTTTTGGGAACCCCAAGTGAGTGAAAAATCATTTTGTGTTTCCCGAAAAACGATAAAAAATTTTTAAAATTTTTTTTTAATTTTTTAAAAATTTTTTTTTAAAATTTTATGCCAAAATTTCCCCTCGGGTTTTTTTTCCCCGGAATGCAAAGAAAAGGTGGGACTTTTTTTTCTTTTTCCCAAGAGAAGAGAAAAAAAGGGCCCCATTACTTTTGAAAAAAAAACGAAAAAGGGAATATTCTTACAAGCACTAGGGGCCCTTCTGGGGGAAGTAAATCCAAATTTCTTATTTGCTGTAGACCCGGTTTAGAAAAACCCACCCAATAAAATTGTGACTTTTTCCCTTTAAGGGGGGGAAATTTAAACTATTTATTTATTTCTCCCAAATTTCCCCTTTTTTTTATTTATTTTGCACATCCCCAATGAACAGTTTCTATTTTTGGTCGATGGATAAAACCCCATTGGTCTGACCCAAAATAATAAAATTCCTTTAAATTATAAAGGGGGGGGGGCTTGGGAAACTGAAATTTAAATTTCTCAAAGTTCCCAAAAATTTTCAATCGGGAGAGGGGGTTCTTCCATTGGCTGTCTTTTAAATTTTGGAAAATTTTGGAGGGTTTTCGCCCGGAGGCAAAAAATTTTCCCTAGAGAAAAAAATTTTTTTCCCCCAAATTTCCCCCAGAGAGTTAATTCCCTCATAAATTTTAAAATTTACTATAATGGGGGGGGGAAATCACTGCTTAGCAAATAAACTGTATTATTTTTAAATACATACAAAAAAAACGGGCCTAGACCCCCTTTGTTTCCAAAAATATAGTCCATTCTCCTTATTTTTTCCGCATGGGCCCCTGCAGGGGCAAAATTACCTAAAATTTTGGGGAATTCCCGGGCCCCCGGGGGCCCTGTCTATTAGGGGGGCCGTTGATTGTGACCTAGCACAAAATTTTTATTAATTTGGGGATTAAAAGTAATATTATCGTTTTGGCTAAGGCTAAACTTTTTAAAGGGCCAATAACCTGATGTATAATGGGTATACCCTATTAAGCCAAATTTTACGAAATTTTAATAGGAGCTGGTATGGGGCTGGCATCACCCTCTTTTTTCAGGGGGTCCACGTTGAGGGGTTTAATTTCCAGCCAAATTTTTTAAAATTTCGATATTTTTAAAGGGCAGATATTGGTCCAGAGGGGGGATATGTCCAGACCGGGGGGAAAGAAAACACGAGTTATCCCCCGGGTTCTTTTTTTTAAATTTCTTTGTCTTATCTGGGTTTTTTTTCCCGATGGCGGGCGAAATAGGTTTGAAAATAAAAACTTTTTTATTTTATACCCTTCTCCTCCTTTAAAGTCGGGCAAGAGAACCCCCATCGGGCGTTTACCCCGGAAAACTGGCTTCTTTTTAAACCTGGGCGGGCCAAAGTTTAATGAATGACCATAAAAAAACAGAATTTGTTTCCCTTATTTGCTCGCCCGGGAAACACGGGAAACCCCTTTTAAAAACGTTTTTTGGAAAACCTTTGGATGAGTGAATTTTGGCTTTTTTCCCCCCCTAGTGGACTTTCCCCTTTCACCTCTGTTAGAGCCACTTAAATTCTATAACTATTTTCCCTTAAAATCTGGGAAAATGCCCCGGGGAATCCGGGAATTTAAATTCTAGAAAATTATCTTTTTTTTGAAGAGGGAAGGGTTTTATGGTAAGTATAAAAAACTCTGGGGTGCCGCCCCCCCCCCTAGGGAAACTCTAAAACTTGTTCAGTCAATGGGGTCGGGGGAAATTGATTAATGAGGGCTGGAAAAAAATTTTTTTTAAACGGGACTTTGAGTCCACTTTTTTTCAGCCCCGAAAAACCCCCCCAAATGGTAAAAAAAAACCCAAACTTTTTTAAATACGGAGAGAATACATCCTTTTTTATAAGCAACTCGTTTTTCGTGGGGCGTTTTTTTTATTTTGCTTTTATTTTTTGGGCCGTCGCTTAGTCCCCCTGCTCACTCTCCCCGGCCCTAAAAACCCTTTTCTTTGAAACTCCTTTTAAAGAAATCTTCCCGGGGAGATTTAAGAGCACTTTCATGTCTGTTTTTCCAAAATGATAATTTTCGAGCATTTTATTTCCAAAAATTCTATGCATTTTGGCGCAGCCACTCTGAAAAAAAAAGGGTTTAACCCTTTTTTAAGCGGGCCCCGCTAAACCCGGGGAAAAAAACCCCCCCAACCTCGGACTCTGAAAGGGCCGTGAAAAGTTTTATATCTCCCAACCACCCCCCAAACCGGGGGGGTTTTTTAGGGAAAATAAACTCCAAAATTTTCCTGCTCAGGGGCACTTGAAAGGGTACACGAAATTTTTTGGGGGTTAGAAAAAACAAAAAACCATTTTTACGCAATTTTGGTTCTATTTTTATGGGTTTTTACATGTAACACCCGGTAGTGGAATGCCCGTTTTTCAAAAGACAGATTACGACCAAACTGATCTGTCTTTTTGATAGCAAACCCCCCAAATTTAGTTAGGCATAGAGGTTTTGTTACATCATGGGAAATAAACCCCTTTTTAAATTAACCTCCTAAAAGGGCGAAAACCCATCCAAATATTGACTAACTGACTACCGTAAAAATTTGCGGTTCCACAATTCCCCTATATTTTAAAAACCCATAATCAACCCCGGGCCCAGTGGGATCGGGTTTGAAGGGGGCAATTGCTTGGGGAAGGAGGCCCCCCTCGGGGCTCACTAGAAAAAAAAAAATTTTTTTCGCGCTCCCCAAACCCCCAAAGCACCCGAGTTTAATTTGGGTTAAAATTGACCCAAAATGAAGTCAGCTTTGGGTTTTTTCCCCGAAAAGGTTCGCGATCTCTTTGAAACTAAAACCCTCCCAACCGACATCATAATTGAGTTTTTTCCCCTTTTCCCGGGAAATGTGCCAAATAATTATCCCCAAAAAAGGATTTTTTTAAAAACCCGGCGGGTTAGTTTGTCGATTAATTTTTCTTCAAAAAATATGGCTGGCTCTGCGAAACACATCATTTTTTGGGTTTAAAAAAAGTGATGGATATTATTCTTTGTACTTTTTCCCTTTTTTCTAGTAATGTGTTTTTGTTTTAAGGTCAATACCGCATTCGGCTCTTTATTTTTTTAGAACTTTGGGAATTTTTTGGGATAAAAAAACAAAAGCAAGGTTTTTTCGTAGTTCAAGGATTTTTTTAAAAAAGGCTTTTCCCAGAAATTTATTTTTTGGGGAAAGGCCCAAAAAGTTTGTTTTTGTCGAAAAGGGAAAATTTTTTTCTAAACTGCCAAATAGATTATTTCCCCCCCGGCCCCCCTCGTCCCATGTTGAGGACAGAACAGTTAAGGCAAAACAAAATATAGACCATTATATATATTTTTTAAAGGTTTAAAAAAAATTTTTAGTTTTAAACTTTACATTTTTTATTTTTTATTAGTTACGCACTTTAGTTTGAAAGATTTTTTACATTTTTTTTTTTTTTATTTTACACCCAATTTAGGAATAAAATATCCACATCACTTTGCTTCGTTTGCTTTTTCCCGCGTGAAGGGGACCTCGACCCCATCGGGAAAGTCCATTTCACGCATGCCACTGTCTGGGTTTAGTTTCCAAAATCCCCCCGGCTGGTCGCCCTTCAGCACCGTTAAACACCGCCGCGGGCCGCCGCTCCCCACTGCTCCCACCGCTGATGCGGGCAGTGCCTTGCTTTTTCCCACGAACAGCCTGTAGTTTTTCCCCCGTTTGAAGTTTGGGGGGAAAGGCGCCCCCGGTTAAATTTTCCCACCTCATAAAAGGAAAATGATTTTGGGGGGATCCCAATTTAGGGGGCTCACTAAACGGTACGAGCAAAACAGTCTGAATTTCCCGTTTAAAGTAATTTGTCTGAAATTTTTAATGAAAAGGGAAAGTTTTTTTCAGTGTGCCATTCAGGGGCCTGTTTTCTGTCTTTGCCAAGGGTACGGGGGTTTAAAATTCCCTTTTTTTTGATTTTTCCCCATTGGCTATCACCGCCCCCCCGGGGGAAAACCAACAAAATTTTAAAAAACCAAATTGGGCGATTCTTTTTGCGTGCCCTTTGCCCCAAAACCGCGTACTTAATGCGTGTCGAGCCCAAACGCTCTAATTGCTTTTTGCGAAATTTTAAAAATTTTTTCAAAAAAGGGGACCCGCTGAGAACTGACAAAATATGCGCAAGGTGGGTCTTAAAAAATCTCGGGCCCGGGTCATCAAGGGGGTTTGGTGCATGGGGGGGGGTAATTTTAGGATTTTTTCCCCCCGGGTGTCCCCATCACCCCAAGCTAGGGAAAGGGGCCCCGGGATTAGGGGGATTTTCGCCCCAATTTTTGGAAAAAAAGGATTTTTTTCCCAGAGGGGAAAGGGCCGGCTCGTGGGGGCGAGCAGAAGTAGCGTTGGGGGGGATACCCCGAACAACCCCCATACCGGGAAAATTTTTTCCCCCCGTTTTTTTCCCCCCGAAAATTAAACGGAAATTTAAAATTCCATTCTCGAAAACATTTGGGGTTCCCCAAAGAGTCCTCGCTGAGGGAGGAGAGGGGTAATTTTATCGGTCGTCGGCGAGGGGGTTTTTTAAAAATCCCGCCGGCTGTACCTTTCCCACCCCTTTGGGGGGTGGGTTTGGGGGGGTTTTGGGGGGCCTCTCTAGGTTACTTCGCTAAGATGCTTATACAATTTTGGGGGCCCCTTTCAAAACCCCAATCAACCCCGGAAAAAAATGCGAAATATTCAAAACCTCTGTTTTTCAGCCGTCAGTTTTTTCTGATTAAAATTGCCCATAAAAATTTTTTTTAAATTTTAAACAAAACCCCAAGTAAATCTGGTCTGGGGAAATTTTGATTTTTAAAGGATTCTAGGGTTTTCCATAAACTTTTTATCACACGAGCATTGTAACACACTTGCTGTAAAAAACTTGTCTTTACGTTAATTGATGTAATAATATGACAAACTGGGGCCTTTCTTCCTTCTTCATTCAAAGGGGGATTAATTTCCCCCTCGGGAAAAATCAATGATGGCCCCGGGCCCCTTTTTTTTTTTTATGAATTGAATTCCCAGAAGGAACTTCTTGTCTCTATCCTGTCCCGGATTTTAAATAAAGCGGGGGAAAGCCTTCTCTCGACCCTTTTTGAAAGCTTAAATTTCCAAAAGGTAGGCCCGGCCCGGGTTTTTTTCCGCGGTCTTTTTAAAAAAAAAACCGCCTAATAATTGTTTCCCCATGTTTTATTTTTTAAAAAATCTTGGCTCTAATCTAATAAGGGTCACTAAATTTCCCCCACAACGGGGAAAAGTTTTTTAAACGATGTACGCTCGGGCTGATTTTCAAAAATTTAATGATTTGTTTAAAAATGTTTAAATTATGGATGGAGGGAAAAAAAATACCTCCCTTTTCCCCCCCGAAAAAAAAATTTATTTTTGAATAGATTCGTAAAGGGTTTCGCATATGGAATTCTTCTCTCGTGAAATACAGATTTAATTAAATTTTTTTTAAAATTTGGGGAAGAGTCCTCCCGGCGAGAGAAAAGACTGTTGTTTTTTCTTTATATTAAAGATAAAATTTTCCGGGGGGATTTAAATTTGGTATTAATTTTTTTGTTTCGGATTTTTTTTTTTTTTTCTCTTAAACTCTGCGGGAAAATACCGCGGGCGCGTCCACCACCGCACCCCGCAGCCCCCGCCACTGCCGCGCCACCACCGCCAAAACCCACGCCTCGCCACCCGCCGGGGGGAGCTTATTTTTTTTTTTTTTTTTTTGGGGGACCACCCCTCTTCAACAAAGAGCTCGGGTGGGTGCCCGCTCGTGGGGGGGTGGTAGCTCGAAGCGGCAAATTTCCCTTTAGGGGCAGTTGCTTTCGCTGGGGGGGGGGCGACCCTTTTCATCCTTCTTTGGGCTGGTTTTCCCCCTTTCACTCCCGAAGGGGGGCTTTGGAAATTCCTTCCTAAAGCGCCATGTGGTGGTTTTCAGTTTCTTCTGCGAAGCGGGGGAAAAAGGAGATTCCCCGTTAGGAGTGGGAAGTTTTTTGGTTCCCTTTTTTAAAAAAATTTATTTTTCGGCGGTTAGCCGAGGGGTGAAAAAAACAATTCCCTTTAAACCCTCATTTCGATTATTTTTTTCTTTAAAAAAAACTACTAATCAGCGAGATGACCAGAGGTAAGAGTTAAATTAAGAAAGGCTTTCCCCCACGCTTCGAAAAAAAATATTTTTTTTTTTATAAAATGGAGTTGTTTTTTTCCCGGGGAACGGGGAGGGAAGGTCTCCTCTAAACTTCTTTAATTTTTCTCAAAAAAAAGTCGGGTTTTACTGTTAGATTTTTCCCTTAAAAAAAAATTTAGTAAAAATCTCAGATACAATTAAAATTTTTTTTTTTTTTTAAAATTCCCTTTAATTTAAAACGGGGTTTCGAGCTTTTGCTGGAATTTGTTTAAATTTTAAAAATTTAAAAACCCCTCTGTTTGACCTGCCAGGGGGTTAAACCCCCGTCTGACAAATTTTTTTGTCCCTTCCCCCGTTCACCCAGCTATCTGCCCCTTCGGGAAAACCCACCCCACCACCAGATAATTTTGTAAATCCGTCCCGTTTTTCTTCCCGTTCATATTTTTAAAGGGAAAAAAAAAAAAAGGTAAAATGTTTTTATTAAAAATTTTTGAGCTTAAAAAATTTCCCGACTATTTTTTCCCCCCCTCAGGTCGATAAAGGGGAAAATGTGGGGATTACTTGCGAATTATTTAAAACCCATTGGGATTTTAAAAAATTTTCTTTGGGGTTTTGAGGGCCCCCAACTCTTGTGAAATACCCCGGGGGGGCCAGTTATCTGCACAAGCCGCTCCAGGGCATCTGGGCTAGTACAAGGGTATGAGGACGGGGATTTAAAAAACATTTGCCCAAACTGCCGCGAAAGTCCGAGGAAGACTCAGAGAATGCACTTTTTGTGGAGTTTGAACCCCTTTCTTGAAAAGAGGGGTGAGGGGTTGAATTGTTTAAATTTCTACATGGGTGGGAATACCTCTATATATTTTTAAAAAATTTTGGTTTAAAATCCCAAAAAGCGGGAGATTCCAAGCTTAAGCGGCGAATAGCTCGTTCCCCATTCAGCCTTTGTGTCCGAGAAGGTTTCTGTATAAATTTTTAATTTTTTTTTTTTTAGGTAATTCAAAAAGGACGGTTATAAAACTCGGGCCCTCTTTTCCCCTGGGGAATCTCGAAATTCCAAAGAAGGTGGGGCTTTCTATAATTTTGTTAAGGGTGACAAAAACGCTTTTGAGTTTTTTCTGACTAGTCCTACCGCCTTCAGTAAAACCTTGGGAAAAAAACATTATGCATAACCAAAAAAATATTTTAAACCCCAAAGGGAATGTAAAAAAAGTCCTTCCGCCCCAAATCGCCGGTTTAGTATTTAACAGGGGCAAACGGCTATTTATTTTTCCGTCTGGGGAAAACGAGGGGGCTGCAATTTTTTGCAAAGTTTTAAGGGGCCCCCTGAGGAAAAGAGAAAAACTACTAGTCTTTATAAGTAAAAAGGGGGCGTTTTTTTTCCCTAGCTGCTCTAAAAGTTTTTTAACAATTTCCCCTAAAGCCCCCCCGGGGCTATTGACGTCTCTATAACCTTTTCTAGTTTTTTTCTTTTTATTTTGAAATTTAAGGCCATTTTTGTTTTTACCAAACGGTATACTTTCACAGGGTTTCCCTTTTCCTAATGAAGCTTCGTAATTTAATTTCCTTGGAGCGGGGAAAACAAAACCCGAAGATAGCCCTATTTTTCCGCAGTGACGTGACGATATTTCTCAACAAATTTCGGGGCTAAGGGTTTTTTTTCCCTAAATTTGTTTGCCCAGAAATTCCCAAATGGACAGATCTCGTTGTCCCTTTAAAAAAAATATTGGCTACAATTAAGCGTTTATCGTGGGGAGCGTTTTTCCTTGTGGAAATAAATTTTGAGATATGAAATTTGGATATTTGGTCGTTTCTTCCTTATTTAAAATTTTTAGCTATAACATCATCTTAAAAATCTTTATTAAAAAAGGGCATCAATTAATACCCCAAAAGCTATTGTCCCGTCTCAAGGGGATTTTTTGGGAAACCGCCGGGGGTTTAAAAGAGACCTTTCACTAAAAAGTTTTCCTTTGCTAAGAGAGGTTAAATTTTTTTCAAAAGGGGGGTTTTATCATCCAGACTGGAAAAAGATTATTCTCGCGAAAGAACCGGGCCCCTATTTTTTACATAAAAAGCTCCACTAAAATGCTCTTGCCTGCCCCGCTAAAAAAACCAAACAAAAAAGTATTCTTGCAGGCTTTTCGAAAAATTCAACCTTCCTCTGTAAAGGTACAACCTTGTCCTTTTTCCCATCTCAAATGGCCTTTTTTTGGAAGGAAACAAACTTATTAAAAAAAATTTTCTTTTTTGTTTAAAAACAGAGGGGAGGGGGGGGGTTATCCCAAGATGAAGATAACAATGGCGGAAAAGACCTTTCCCGCCCGAAGAAACCCTGAAAAAAAAACCCGGAAACCCCAGTGAAGGGGCGTCTGGAAAATTTTCGCAGTTTCACTACCCTTCCCCACGCCAGGGTGGTGGTGGGTTTGAAAGGAGGTCACAGACAAAAGAGGGAAACAGGCTCCCCACTTTCTGCCAGCTGAGCCTATTTTAAATTTTTTTTTATTTTGGGGGGAAAAAAAATTTTTATTATTTTTTATTTTTAAAGAATATTTAAATTTTGGGAATGGTCAGAATCTAAAAAATTAATTAATTAATTTTTTTTCCCCGCCTCGGGTTTATAAAAAAGGGAAATTTTACAGGGAAAATATGGCAATTTTTCGTAATCCCCCCCTACTTTGCCCGGGCCTTTAAAAAACTTTTTTTTTCCTTCGGGAAAAGGTTTTTTCCCCCCGATTTTATCCCCCCTTACTTTTTTACATAAGAAATCTTTTCTAGATTAAAATTTTAAAAAATAAAGACTTGCAGGGGGTTTTTTTTTTAAAAGATTCTCGTGAAATTTGAGAGAGACTGTGTGAAAAAATGTAACCCCTACTTTTGGGGGAAAAAAAAAGTATTTAAGAAACCGCTATCCTAAAAGGGCTATAAATACCCCTCAACCCTTTTCGGGCTAGGGGGAAAGGTGCTCTTTCCCCCTCACTCAAGAAAGGGTTAAACCCGCTTAGATTTTGAGCAGGTAAAAACTTCTCTATCTTTTGGGAATTTTAAAAAATTTTTTTTTAAATTTTAAAAAAAATTTATGGAAAAAGAGATGTGTGTGTGGGTTTTAAATTTTCAGCTATGGCTTTGTCACCCACCTTTGCAGTGCCACCTATGCGGGGGATTATACCCCCCAGGATGCGGCTCACACACTTTCCCCCTGTAGTTTTTTGGGGGGGCTATTTAGTGTGTGTAGCGAAAGGGCACAGCTCATCGCAGGGATGCTTGGGCAGGTGGGGATTCCAGGTTAATGGGCCCGAATTGGGGTTTTTTTCTTTTAAAAAAACTATTTTTAGAAAGGGAAATAAGTCTTTTAGCTAATAATAATTTTTTTCCAACAGTTGGGGGGGGGGGCAAAAACCCAAAAACAGATGATCCGGGGGGCGGGCCAGGAAGAAAAAGGTCAACGCTTTTTCTTAATCAAATTTTTTTTATTAACCCGTCAAACTTTTTAAAGGGTATGTTTTTTAAAGTATCTCCCAAAAAAAGAATAAAAATCAAAATTTGAGAACCGCATATATTCCATAGATTTTTCTTAGCTTCCCCCCCGTTTTAAAACTTTTAAAAGTTAAAATTTTTTTTAAAAGATTGCTCGAGTTATAATTTTCTAGTATGAAATCTAAAACAAAATTTAAAAATAAATAAATTTTTCTAAAAAAAAATTTTGCAGATCAGTGGTTCCTCCGATGAATCCTTTGAACCGGGAACACTCCCACAAGGGGCAAGTTGAGGGCCCATTTCCGGGGCCCAGTGGGGTGGGGACCACCCCGGGCCCCAAGTTTTAAGCTCCTCTTCCCCCAAAAAAACATTACTACTCTTTCTTTGGGGGGGTTTCCCCCCCCTTTCTAATCGAAGGGTTTACTTCCGGGAAAAAAAAATTTTTTTTCAGATGAGGAAAAAAAGTTGGGGAAAAGGGGAGACTTATTTTAGAGAACCGCATATCATACAGCAGGCGGAATGTTTTTAAGGCACTTCGTCGGGAAAAAAAATAAATTCAATTCCCGGCCCCCCCAAAACACGACCCCATATTATTTTTTCAGTCCCCCGCCCAAAAACAAATTTTTGGGCATATTTACAAATTTTACACCCGTTTTTATTTGGACGACACTTTTGAAAATGCTCTTGGATTTAAAAGCTGAACTGAGCCTTATTTTGCGCAGAAGTCGTATGGGGGAGGATGGGCAGTCGTGAGCATTTTATAAATTTTCCCCCCGGCAACAAATTACCGAGATGATATATCTGACTCTTTCGGTTTATGGAGGGAGTACCCTTTGCACGCGATTTTGAAACTGAAATTTTAAACGGGGGGGGGATCAAAGGGTTTATACTGATTATATAAAGGGTTTTCATATTGTAATATTTCAAGAATGGAGTGCGTGGATACCTAGGAGGATATATAGAATATCCCACATCTTTACGAGGGAAAAAAACGATTTTTTAACCCCGGAGGGGATAAAAAAGCTGTTTTATTCAATGTCTGGCGGCCTTTTTTCTGGCGTTTGACCCTTGGGTGGGGCTGTTTTAAAAAACAGACGAATTTTTCTAGTGTGTAGCCTTCAGAAAAATTTTTAAATTTTCTCGCGAGTGACCTCCCGGGCCAGTGGAGGAAAAATAAAATCCAAAAAATCGAGTTTTGACAAAAAAATATCAATATTTTTTTATTGAAATTAACTTCTCCCTGAAAGGGGCCTATCTGCTTTTTTTTTTTTTTTCTTTTTGAGGGGGAGTAATAAATATTCCTGGTAGTGGGCCCCTTTTTATTGTTGGGAAAGGGCTAAGTAGCTTTAACAAAAAAACTTTAAAAAAATTTTAGAATTTTTCCAGAAAAACTTTTACGCAATAAGCACTTTTGGTTTTAATTGTTTAAGTGAATATTTGTGACCATTTTCAACTTAAAAAAATCATTTCCAAATTTATGCGACAACCAACAAAAGTTTAAATTTTTTCCCCCGCTGGAAACGTTTTGGAAAAATTTTTAAAAAACCCCCACAAAAGGGGAAATTGCCCTCTTTAACTGCCTTTGTGGATTTTTAAAACCTATCTCGATAACGTAAGCCCGAGGGGCTAATAACACTTTGGGCACGTGCAAAACTTATGGCTATTAGTGATAGAAAAAAATAAACTATAAAAAAGATAATATGCCATCGGGGGGACAAAGTATTATCAATGTTTTGGTAGAATTTTGTCTTTAATTGGGGAATTTTTTATAAAGATGAACACTCCCTGTTATCCCCTTTCATATGACCGGGAGACAATATTTCCCTTTTGCCCCAAAAAGAAGAAGTGCAAAAATTCTGTCATCAGGACTTTTTTTCTTAACCCAAACCCCAAAGGGGAGGGGATCATGACCATTTTAATGCCTAAGGTAATTATTTTGGAGCACCCCTGCCAAAAATTGCAATTTAAAGGGCAAAAAATTCAGGTAAATATTTGCCTGTTATTTTTAAAAAACCTATTTTTATGAAAATGGCTTTTGATAATTAAAAAAATAAGTGTTAAAGCCCCAAAACAAGGTTTTTAAAGAAAAGGGGTATAAATTCCTAAAGGTAGAAATTGGAGCACTCGTTTTCCCGGGTGTCTTTGCCTTCTTGTCGCCGGTTTGGTTGTTTGGGGTCAGGCGCACCCTAGCTTCAAAATCCCCCCTTGAAATTCAAGGGCGATGATAAGTCATTTACCCCCCCAAAAATTTTGGGGGTGCCCTTTTTAAAACCGGGAAACAAATGTTTCCTTATGAATATTTCAGCTTTCCCCAGAAAGGGTCGAAGAGAAGACCTTTTCCCCAAAAAAAAAGGGGTTTTTTACAGTTTTTCTGTCAAGAAGCAATTAGCCAAGAAGAATTTGATCATGCCCATCTGGTTGGGAGGGGGAAAAAAGCTTGTCAAAAATTAGGAGACATCTCCCCAGTAACTCAGCCTGTGAAGTGGGACTTTTTGGCGACATATTCACCTTGCATAGGAGGGTTATTATAAAAACATCTAAATCTAGATGTTGTTCACTTTGTTTTCTCCCCCGGGTTTTCCTATGATGCCTTTTTAAAAACCCGTGGGGTGGAATTTGGGAAATTTAAAACTGATCAGGAGTTTTTAACATCAACGTCTAATAAAAGAGGGGGCTTCAATTAAATGCTGTTAGGACGTTTTCTCAGGCCAATAACCAGTTCATTAATCCCAATTTTGGGTGGAAAAAAAATTAGTAAGTAAATTTTTGCTATAAATGGGAATTTTTAAATTTTCTTTTTGGTTCTTGCATGACTGAAAGGGCGCTGCCCTACGAAAACATTCGAAAACTCTCACCCGCAAAAAGGGCGAGTTTCTCGCAAAGGGTGGTCTTCTCCAGAAGAATCCTCAAACTCTATAAAAGGATACTGGCTTTTTATAGACACCTAAAAATACCCAGAATTGCTCGCAAAAACGGATGTTTAAACCACTATGTCTCAAACACAAACAGAAACTTTAGATACTATCGAGACAGCAAACAGCATTTACTCCCCAATTTCAAGGAATCACTTTGGTACAATGTTTCGCCCACGGGAAAGGGAAGGGATTACAAAACCTAACCTTGAAACAGCTACTGAAAACCACTAGCCCCTTACCCTAGGGTCTTACCTGTCTGGCACTTCCCACAAAAAACCAAAACCCCATTTCCCAAGGCAAGCCAGGAGAGGGGTATTTTTTTTCTTGGTCATTTACAATTGTTGCAGTTTTTCCACCTAACTGCCTAACCTACCCTAAACCCCCCACTTTTGAGATGTGCTTACTAATTCATTGTCCCTGGGGTGCCCTCACACAGTTAGCATACCTTGGAGTTCACCCCCATAACTCACTTGTGACTGGGAAGGACAGTGAGGGTTTTTAGTCAGTGACCGCCATTTTCGAAAAATAGCAAGGGGGGAGACAGTTTTTTTAGACATTGTACCCGTGGATCTCATTTTCAACCAGCCTGAACGTAGCGTAATCTACAAAAAACGCGTTGCTGACTAGAGGACCCCCCGACATTTCCCCCTCCTGCAGGGATACAGTGGGGCCCTTCCCCATGTTCTCCCCCCCCGGTTTTGGGTTTTTTTACTGTTGTTTTTCTAACCTTTTTTTGCCCCCTCCCTAAAAAGCATTACCTTGCCCCAAAGGGACTGAGGTAAAACGTTTCGCCCACATTTTGTACCCCCAATTTCTAAGGAATCACTTGTTTGTACAATTTTTTCGCCCACGGGAAAGGGAAAGGGATTACTAACCTAACCAAACCCTTTGAAACAGCTGACGAGCAACCACTAGCCCCTTACCCTAGGGGTCTTGACCGTCGGCCTTTCCCAAAAAAAAACCTAACCCATTCCCCCAGGGGCAAGCCTAGGGAGGGGAGGTAGGGGTTTTTGCTTTTGGGTCTATTATACGATTTTGGTGTTTCCCCCAACGCCTAACCTACCCTAAAGCCCCCTTTTGAGATTGCTTGACAATTCATTGTCCCTGTGGCCCTCGACAAAATTTAGCATCCCTGGAGTTCACCTCCAAAACCACTTGACGGTGGAAGGACAGGGACGGCTTTTAGCATGTGACCTGCCAGTTCGTATATATAGCAAGCGGGGAGACAGCTTTTAGCATTGTACCAGGGATCTCATTTTTCTACAGCCTGATGACGTAGCGTAATCTCAGAAACGCGTTCTGACTAGAGGACCTTCGACGACTTCGCCCTCCGCAGTGGATCAGTGGGGGCCCTTCGACCATTTCTCCGCCC
>NW_026498934.1:0-20259 GCF_026875155.1 Cherax quadricarinatus | reverse complement strand
GTTTTCAAGAGACTGATTAAATGGAAAAAGGCTTCCAAGAGTGAAGAGGAATGATTGTTCACCGAGTCAAAAAAAATCTAAGAAGGGATACTAAAGTTTCCATCAAAGAGATCAAATATATCTGAGAATAAACTGACAATGTGAAAAGCAAAATGAGCAAAATTAAAATAATAATAATAAAACCCTGCTTTAAACAAGACTAGTAGTTTATTCATAATAAATATGCCTAGTTTTGACAGATTTCGTCTTCTCTACTATGTGTTACTGTATATATTAAATTAAATTTGAAGTTATAAAAGAGACACATTTATACAAAACATTTTCTGTTTATATATTGTTAGCATTTAATAGCAATCAAGTTCTTTGGCAACAACACTTTTAAAACAATGTCAAGACTCAAAAAAAAAAAAAAAAATTGTCAACAGAAATTCCCATGATTTGGAGTACAAATACTGAAATGTTTATTTTAATATGTATGTCTGTGTGTATATTACACTTACAAACACTTACAAACACACAACACACACACACACACACACACACACACACAACACACACACACACACACACACACCACAAACAGTACACCCCAGATTTCTTAATCAATCCGTTCCAAAAGGTTGGCCGAAATCTGAAATGGCCGAAAACCCAAGTAAACATTTCCCATAATAAATAATTTAAATCCAATTAATCCATTTCAGACACCCAAAAAACCATTAAAATACATTTTATAGAGAAATAACTATAGTTTCACATACAGAAAACAATGAGAAAATATAAATGACTAATTTTAATGATAAATGAACATTACATACCTTTATTGAAGACTCTTGTTGGTGAGTAGTATTTATTTGTAGTCCCAGGTGGACTACATCCAGTGTATACCTACCGGCTACATACAGTGCAGCCTACAGCCATATTACCATCAACATACCATGTTCACTGAGTTTAATGGTTTCTAACAACTACCTTTAGATGCCATCATAAACAAAGGGAGAAGTAATGAATAATTCATGCTAGAAATTGTAAACAAACGCATATGAAGGCCAGTGACCGGACCAGACACCAGTTTCACAGTTTTCTCTAATGCTGAATTAGAGAAAACTAATGTTTACTCTACACCCGACTTACCGCTCACAATGTTTATATGCTATATGCTATGTAATGTGTTTCTTATACATATAACTTTGAAAAAAAAAAATATCCGATGGATTAATGAAATGTCTATAACCTAAAATAAGGACATTTAATGTGGCCCAAGAATGAGTCATGAATGTACGAGTGGCCCAGGTGAGCGCGTTCTGGTACCAACGATTTCCGAGCAGATGCACCGAAACCAGGGCAGAGGGTTTCACCCCAAAAAAGTGCTTGATTTCTGAACTGACCAATTTCCACACAAGCCGAAAACCGGGGTTCCACTGTACTAAATATATTTAAATTAAAAGCAAGTCATGTACAGTAGGGCCCCACTTTACGGCGTTTCGTTTTACGGCGTTCCGCTAATACGGTCATTTCAAATTATGACCAAAACTCGATATACGGCTCCCCCCATGTGACCTTCTGATATGGTCACCGTCCCCCACCCGGGTTTTTGTTTACATTCTCTGTGAGATCTGTAAGCACTAAGTCAATCCTTTTTTGTCTGGAAACTCCAAAATCTCAAGTGTTTTTAAAAAGTTATTTCATATTTTATATATACTCTGATAATTATACTTATGAAATACCTGTAACCTAAATAAACTTACACACTGTGCTGGCGTGCAGGTACACATAAAAATCGGGTAAGTTGTCTTATGTCTCTAGACGTCATATTAGTAATCATAATAATAATCATCAAGTCTCATTTAAAGTCGTATATTACGTTAATATACACATTTTCATTAATCCATCTATGATATTTTTTCAAAATTATATAATAAACACGATGCATAAATAAAATTATGATAAATACACCCCACAGTAGAAAAAATAAACATAAATGTGAGATGTGGTAGCAGACGACTTGCACAAGTGACGCCATATTAGAAATAATAATAATCACCGAGTCTCATTAAATGTCGTATATTACGTTAATGTACAAAATTTTCATTAATCCATCCATGATATCTTTTTTTCAGAATTATATAATAAACACGATAAATAACATAAAAAGATGATAAATACACCCACAATAGAATAAATAAACAAATATGAGATGTGGTAGCCAGATAACTTGTACAAGTGACGGCAAGAATAACATTTTTCTCTAATCTAATAAGAGAAAATGTGTTACTGGGGATAACTGTACAAAATTATTCCTTTCGTATGTATGTAAGTTTATTCAGGTATACACAAATACAGTTACATAGATTATCATACGTAACATCTATGTAGAGAACCCAGGATAACCCAAAAAAGTCAGAGTGACTTATTTCCAAATGCCTTCACTCAGAGCATCATTTCTTCTCAAAATGATTTTTACATGAGAAGGGGAGTGTTCTTCTTTATTTATTCTATCATATCAAGTAGAGACAGACTTGTACAAAATGTAATTGTACACAAACCAGACATGTAGACTTTTTTTGTTTACAAAACTTATGTTGCCTGGTTTGTTTACATAACTCGGCGCCTGTCCTCTCTCATGCACTCATTCTTTCTCTCTCTCATTTATTCGTTTTATCTCATTCACTTACTCCTGACCTACATTAAGAATACAAATATTTTAAGGTAAGTAAAGAGTGAACTGTATATACATTTTATCGCTCTGGGATGCTTAAATGTAATAGAATATTATGTGGCCCGGTATGATAAACCTGGCTGTCTACCATACATACCACACTTGATTTCTTACAATAAATACTGCTTGTCCCACCCTAGATTAAGACTATAAATATTTTAAGGTAAGTAATGAGTGCACTATGTGTGTATTGTACTTTTTTATTGTTTTTGATGCCTGGTTCTATTGCTAACTTAATATATGTTAGTGTAACCTGTTTTTCTAGTGTTTTTTATGCATTATAAGTGGAAAAAAAGGATGTTCCACTTTACGGGGGTTTCAGCTTTACAGCGGTAGCCTGGAACCTAACCTGCCATATAAGTGGGGCCCTACTGTATATATATATATATATATGCCTCGGTGGGGGACGGCCGACTTGTTAAAAAAAAAATTATATAGTATATATATTTTTATTAAATTTTTTTTTAACACACTGGCGATTCCCACCAAGCAAAGGGGGGCCCCAAAAAAAAACATTCACAACGTTTTTCTTCTCTTTTTTTAGTAAATGAATGAATGAATATTATATATATATAAAATATATATATATATATATAATATATATTATATATATTAAAATATTTTATTTTATATATACAGTGGACCCCGCTACGATGGCATCACATAGCGATTATTTTTGCATACCGCTTACTTTAATCGCAAAAATTTTGCCTCACATACCGCTTAAAAACCCGTTACCGATTTTTGGGCCGAGACGCGGCCTGAGCCACGCTCAATGTTCCGGGGGTGGCATTGTTTACCAGCCAGCCTCCGCGGTAACATCCAAGCAACAATCGGAATATTTCGTATTTTTTCAGTGTTTTCGGTGTTTTTTCGGGAAAATAAGTGCAGGGGCCCCCAAGAAACTTCTAGTCCCAACCCCTACGGGAAATAAGGGGAGAATTCAATAGAATGAAGAAAAAGATCTTTGAAAGTATAAAAGTGGAGGCATGTCCCCGAGCGGGCCAGGTTGTATAATAAACCCCAATAAACCCATCGCTACTATTGGTGGTACAGTGCTGCTGTGCGCATGTCAGCTGCTGTGCTGCTGTAGCACCTTTGTTGGGGTGGTTTATGAGAATCCCAAGAAAAAATTAACCCCAGGGGATTTGCCACCCAGGAAAACCCCAAAAAAGTCATGTCATAAAAAACTGTCAAATTATTTCCATTGGGGCCCTTTAAATTTGTCTCCCAGGATCAACCCCCACAAGTCGAAAACACCCAGGTGAACGGGGGAAAAATCCCTGGAATAGTGCTCATTTTGGGTAAATTTTTAAAGCCAGAAAAGGGTTTGGTTTGAGAGATTTAAGAATCGTAGGGGCAAAACCAGGTGATAGGCCTGTTCGGAAGAAAATCCAAAAGGACCACAGTACTCAGGGGGAAAAAGGCACCCCCAGGACACATGTTATCAGTCATTGCTGCATCTTCAAAAAAGGGAAAAGGTCATTTTTTTCTTCATTTAGAGACTAGTCATCACAAAATATACTGTCATTTTCTACTTACTATTGTGCATTATCCTTCTTTTGGGTGGGGAAAAAGTATAATCAGGGTAAAATTTTTTTTTTTATACTTTGGGTGTCTTTCCCGGGTTAAATTTTATTTCCATTATTTCTTATGGGGGAAAAATTTATTCAATAGCGTTTATTTGCTAACAAATTTCCCCTCTTGCACGGATTAAAATCGTTAACCGGGGGTCCACTTATATACATACATTATATTATAACATACATACAACATACATACACATACTCCCAACACACACATCATACACATACATAACATACATACCTACATACACTACTACATACATAAAACACACACACACACAAACCACACCTACCATCCCCACTTACGGTGATACAGTTTGAGAAAAACGGTTGTAAGTCAAAATGGACATAAATCGAACTTTATACTGAAAACAACTCACTTTTTGTAATGACTTTTTTTTATTTTTTTATTTGGTATTTCATGTTTTACTTTATTTTTATGCTGTTTAGTACTGTATTTATACTGTAAGGTTTAGGATAAACACTGTGCAACAACACAAATAGGTTGTTTAATTCCCAGAAAATTAAAAAAAAAAAAAAAAAAAAAAAAAAACTCACGGTTGTAAGTCGAAGTGGTCGTAAGTCGAGCAGGTCATAAGTCGGATGGTAGGTGTACATATATATGTACTCACCATATACGTACACTTATTACTCCCCCACACCCCCCCCCCCCCCCCCCCCTTACCTTAAATTTAATATTAATGTGTGAGAGGCGAGTGGCAGGGTGTTTATTTGAATAAACATCAGAATGGCAACACCATCATCTCATCCTTGGCACTTAAAGCAAAAGCTTACGACTCTCTTTTTATACAGCTAACCTTAAGGACGCCATCGTTCAATGAGAAGGCAAATATGTTAACGAAGAGTAAACGAGAGAGAGAACGAGATTACAGAGTTGAGACAATGTAAGAACACAAACTTGAACAGGTAGGGACAGATCACTTGTAGGCGAAATAAATGGGTATAATGTGTGTTCTACTTTTAGTTCATTCAGTCCATTTGTAAGAGTTTGTAAAACATTTATCTCAATATTTTTTTACTAATAATATTAACCTCACAATACAATTATTCTTACATTGTTTACAGTTGTACAGTTAGTTCAGATAAAACAAACAGCAACACACCATTTTTAGAGTGAAATGAAGATAATAATAATAATATTATTATTATTAATTATTAAAAAGCACTAAAACCATAGGGTCATGAATTGCTTATATAGAGTAAGGCATATGAAAAGAAATTTTTACTACTGTATTCCCCCAGTTTGACTAGAGAAAACGTAATTTTCCGACACTACCTACACAGTTGCTTTGTAACAAAATCTCATATTTTACAATCATTTTTATTCTGTGAGTGTATATAAACATGTTAAATTTGTATGTATGGGTCTCATATATAATTTTGAGGAAAATATCATAGATGGATTAATGAAATCCTATATGATGTCAATATTAAGACATTTAGTGTGCCCAGATGGTGATTATTATTATGTAGTATTGGCTGTCATGAGTAGAGAGAGACTAGCGATTTTATGTGTACCTGCACACCAGCACAGGGTGCAAGTATATTTAGGCTAAAGGTTCAACTTAAGTATAATTTTCAGAGTACTATAAAAATATGCCGTAACTTTAAACACTTGAATTTTGGACGTTTCCGACATAATAGATGAGGTCACGGAAATTGTAAACAAAACCGGTTGGTGGGGGGGGAGGCGTATTTGAAAGACCGCTTGCCATATAGCAAATTTTGGTTAATTTGACATCGCCGTATAGCAGAACGCCTAAGGCGAAATGCCGTAAAGTGGGGCCTCCGCCCTACTATATATATATATATCATATCTATATATTTTCTATATCTAGATATGACTATATATACACACACACTATATATATATTTAATATATATATATGTGTTGTGTGTGTGTGTGTGTGTGTGTGTGTGTGTGTGTGTGTGTGTGTGTGTGTGTGTGTGGTGTGTGTGTGTGTGTGTGTGTGTGTGTGTGTGTGTGTGTGTGGACCCCCGCATACGCACGATCGCAACAGTACAATCCGCATACCGCTCGCTTTTTCGCAAAAATTTTGCCTGCATACCGCCCAAAAAACCCGCTCACCGGCCCTGCGTCGAGGACGGTCCAATGTGCGGCCTGAGCCCGCTCACATGTTATTCGCCGGTGGCCTTGTTTACCAGCCAGCTCGCGGTAACATCCCAAGCATACAATTGGAAACATTTCGTATTATTACAGTGTTTTTTGGTGATTTTTTCTGGAAAAATAGGTGACCATGGCCCAAAGAAAGCTTCTAGTGCCAACCTACAGCAATAAGGGTGAGAATTACTGTAGGATGAAGAAAAAGATCATTGATAAGTATGAAAAGTGAGTGCGTGATCTACGAGCTGGCCAGGTGTGTTAATAAACCCCAAATCAAACCATCGCTACTATTTTGGTACAAGCTGCTGTTACCACCGTCAGCTGCTGCTGCACTGTAGGGTAAAGGAATGTTTACAGAACCACTGGTTACAAGAAATTTATGATGGAGGCATACTCTTCAACAGGTATAAACTTAAATTAAATTATTTAAAAAAATTTGGAAAAGTTATTTTTACAATTATATAGTTTGCACATTGTAATCAGCAGAAAACAACTAGCACCTGATTAACCTTGTTAGGTTTTATTGTAAGCTATTATGCATTACTGATTAATGCTACTGAAACTACTCAAGGTCTTATGGATTACAACGCCCTATGACCAATAATACATACCTAAATAATGTTACAGTGGACTCCCGCCTTACGATATAATTTCATTCAGAAGTATGTTCAGGTGCCGTTACCGAATGAATTTGTTCCCATAAGGAATACTGTGAATTACATTAGTCCATTTCAGACCCCCCAAAAGTTACACGTACAAAAGCAACTTAATAATTACACTTTACATAAGTGGTCGCATTGGAAGTGATCATAAGGCCGGGGGGTCCACTGTCTATTGAGCTGATTTCCTCTATTATGTTTATTACAAATACACAGTACATATGTATAAACATTTAAAATATACTAAAAAATGTTTATAATTGGTACAAAGGTGGACTTTAAAACAATATCAAAGATGTTGGACACAAAACCCACTACCATTACAGTATGCTTCTTGCTTAGCGATGAATTTGTTTACTTACGAGTCTTAGGAACGGATACTACTGTCATTAAGTGAGGAGAGGCTGTAATTATTTTTGTGATGTCAGACCAATTTTCCTAACATTTATAGTAAATCAATTTTTTTGCTAAATTCAGAGGCTAAGCTTGAAAACTTGAAACTGAAAGCATAACCATACATATAAAAGAATATAATAAATGTTTTTTTTTTCTTGACAGACCTTATGATCATAGTATATAGATGAGAATCACTTTGCCAAATTAGTAAAGTATCGTATTATCAGTCTCAACATTACAAAATCAATTATTTTCCATGAGAGTACAAAATGCTTACAGAAGTTTAGGTGTCGATAAATTTGAGGAATTAAGCTGAATTACAGTGAAGTAAACTGGAAAGGTTCAACAAAAGTCAGGTTCCTACGTTTTGGTGCAAAATAAATGTTAATTTACAAAAATGCACAGCTTGTATCAATAAGGTACTTTTTTTTTTTTTTTGTTGTTTGAATCAGTTTATTTGTCCTGGCTCTGCCTAAAACAAGCATGACATGTATGTACATTAGTGTAAGATTTGTATTGAGGTCTGATCAAATAACCTACTCACACCGAATGACTCAACTCTCATCATGGTTTTATACCACACAACTAGTACAAAATTTCCCAATCAGGAATCTTTTTATTTGCACACACAACACAACACACACTACACACACACTCACACACACACAACACACACACACACACACACAACACACAACAAGTGGACATTTGTTTCAAGTGAAAGTAGGTTGCCAAGAATTAGGCAAGCGAAAGAATTCCAAGTATTAAGATCCCAAGAAGTTGCAGTGTGATGACAGAGTTTGTAGCTGTGTAATAGAGTGAGCCTTTTTATGAAACTACTGCATTTTTAAATTAACAGAACTTTATCATGTCTAGACTTGGAAATCCCTATTTAGGACAAAAAAAAATATTTAAAAAGCCTTTTTTTTTGTACACATATTTTACCTGCCTAGTTTGTCAGCGACTTGCCATTCACTAAGAAGTACAGCTGTTGCCACAGAGGGACAAAAGAGAAGTAGCACATGGGCGTGTCTATGCAGCACGGAATCAAACTGTTCACCACCCCAAATCCAATGAATGAGAATTTCCAAAAAGAGTAAAGAAAATGTACAGGTCATTTACTGCTAGCACACTCATCTAATAAATATCAGCAATGGCCTTGGGAGGATGTACCTGGATGACACGCATTCCTGTTAGTGGAAAATTTCTCGAGGAATAAGGACTCTCAATCTGAAACTACCATAAACATACTGGAGATATGCGAAGTGTAAAATAAATGCCAATGCATTGCCAGGGGAAGCCATAAGCACACTTAGAAAAAACACTGTCAAAATCTGTAGTCTACATTTTGTTCAAACTTTTCACCAACTGACATAAGCAATTTTACCAAAATTACTTTTCAAGATAAAATAAAGAACTGGACCCACTACCAGTTCTGTGAACCACAGGTAGAAAGAAACAGCCTTGCTGTTTGACCAGCTAACATGTTGGATGACGAAGGACCCTGCCAAGTATGGACCAGTAGGTTTGCTGCAGCTGTTCCTTCAATCTTATGTTCTTAACAATAAAAGTCTGACTCCAAGTCAGCTTAAATTCCCCAAAACTAAATACAAGTAACAAAATGTAGAGTGGACACATGCAATCTAACTTTACATTACTAAAATTATTTATCATTACAGTTAATTCTAGGAACATTAAATATATTTATTGCAACAAAGAATTTACTCTTGCATGTTTTGCAAAAAATCACAGAATAAGTAGGCTAATTAGCAATAATGGGTAGAAGTACAACAAAATGTTAGGTAAAAGGAACAGGTAAATTACTGTGAGTTATTACCACAACCATAAGCCTCTCTGGCACTGTACCATTCACTCATATACCCTTATCTTACATATGGAATTTTTGCATGGGGAATAAACAAACATCCAATCACCTAAAACCCCTAATTAACCAGCAAAATAGGCAGCTGTAAGAATGATAACAAATTCCACTCCGCCCAGCATACTCCACCAATTCAAAAGTCTGATCTGCTCACCATTAAGAACATCCCATACTTATTCATGTGCCTCTACATACACAGAAAAATAACCACAAATATAAAACCCTCCACTCAAACTTTCCTCCCAACCCTAAAACAGGGACACCCCCATGACCACATTACAAGTGAACATGATCTCTTTTTGATATACCTCGTGTCCATATCACCTGTAAAAACTCTATGCACATAAACGCCCCCAAAATATGGAATTCATTACCAGATTGATATTAAAGTAACCAGTCTGAAAAATAATTTAAGACTTCTCAAAAGCCACTTAATCACCCTTGGACTAATGCTAATTACTCAGTACACACTTACTCACCTATGTACTCCCACTCATTAAATGAAACCAATCCACTTTGACCTTTTATCCATTTTGACATGAGAATATAATGAATCATTGTTTTCTCAAAAGTATGTTCAAAATATAAATATATCTTTGTATTATACAGATTTATTCATTTCATAATTAATTAATTCTACTGCACAACTATGAAAATATTTACTATCTACTGTACAAAACTATGTATATCCTTAGTGTAAGCTAGACGTAAGCCAATAATGCTATGTTGCACAAATTGCCTAGGCATAATAGAGGCTCTCTTTGCATGCAAACCACTATTGTAAATATAAAATCTCAATGTACTGCAATGTACTGCCAAAGACAAAATAAAGAAAATTCACATTAGTTTCATCTGTGTCCTTTACCCTAACGAGTAGGCTAATTTATGAAACATTTATGCAAAAAACACACAGACATCCCTACCTTTTAAAGGCCCCCACAAATCTAAAAATATTAATTTAAAAAATTATCTGCATAATACATTTTGCTTTGATTCGGGGTTAATGAGTTGTTGCGCAAACCATACTCTGAAATGTATTATAACTTTTTGATTGATCAAGCCAAGGGCCACAGTTCAAAAAATTCTTTTTATAGAAGCAGCGTAGAAGTGGCAAAATCTGGTTGGAAGGGGCAGTTGGGGACTATCTTGAAACAGATTAGTGTTTTTAATAATGGGGATAATTGTATTTTTTGAATATCTTCACCCCCTCTTGCCCCATCCTGAACTGCTGCTTCAATGAGCACAATTTATTTTGTTTCTCAATCTAGGGGTTGTCTGTAAAGCCTGAACAAAAAAAAAAAAAATTAAGATACTGAAAAAACAGTGGATAATTGAAACACTGCTAAATCAGGAAATGATGTTCTATAACTGAAGCCACATATGGAACCCAACAAACCCAGAGACAACTTTATGCATTATTTTTACATACTATTTCACACCCAAGCATGGGGAACCACATTTTACTTCATTCATTTTTTTTTTTTTTTAAGTATGTTACTTCACAATTCAAATCACTCCCCCAAAATTGCACAATCCCACCCATGTGTCAAAAAGCAGGTACATACTGTATTTTCCACCTCCCTCCTGAACTCCAGTTAACTAGTTAACCTGGTCCTGTAATAAACTTTATCATACCCACACTACAACAGCACATTAAAAACCCAACAATCACATTCCTCCACTTATTTTGATCTAAAATTCTCACAAATGCTCAAGATAGCATCTTCCAAAGGGGCTTTCACACCCTCCCTCCACATGTGTATTAATGACTGTGTATTGTGGAGATGAAGATTACATATATTGGTGGTGGTGTTGCAGTGCAATAGTAGCCCAAAAAAAAGAAAATATAAAAACAAGAACAAATGGATTTGATGAAAAATTTATATTTTCCTAAAATATAAACTTGTCAGACGCATTGCAAACAAAATATTCCTTTTAAATTTCACTTCAGTCTTCGTCAAGGTGATCACGTTTCAATCTAATTTTCAAAATATCACCCTCAAAAGTTTTTGAATGCAACTGAGAAGCCGGTCGGTGGGTAAGAATATGACACTTTAGCCGAAATTTTTTTGAGTAGCTCTGTAAGGACAAATACTGCATGCATATGGTTCTCTCCTGTGTGTATTAGAAGGTGTTTCTTCAAGTTATCTTTTGTTGTAGCACAATAAGAACAAAATGGACAAGAAAATGGTTTCCCCTCCTGTATGAGTGCGTAAATGCCTTGTCATGTCTGTAGAATAATTTGTCGAGTAGGTACAGCAGGAACACTGGTAATCTTGTTACTGACATTTTTCTTCCCACTTCCATTCGTTCCTCTGCATAGAGTCCTCAAAATGTCATTCTCCAGTCCCACCTGTAGGGGATTCCCGCTTACACAAGAGTCCAAGTAAATGGGATATTGGGGAAAGTAAATGAATGGAAAATGTAAATATAAAAATAACCTATCCTCCCCTTTTTTACTTACCTATGTAGAAAAAAATGAACTTATATGTGAATAATAATATACCCATATGAAACTTAGTGAATTTAATAGTGCCCACGAAAAAATTTGTTTAATTTAGAATTAAACATGCAAGGAACAATTTAAAGTAACTAATTATAGTTATTTATAAAGTTTGTGGAAGCTACAAGTGTGTCTGCAGTACTTAAAAAGTTATTTTGAAGAAGAGACAGTAAACTAAAATAGGAAGTGAATTTTGGAACAAAATAAAAATGAAGTATTTAGTTGCACTAGAATATTTAGAAGAAATTTATGAACGCTGCAAAATCAAAACACCCCTACAGCAGTACACAATAACCAAAACCAGAGAAATAAAAAGGCCTTTAAGGAAAATGAAGTTTGTCAGGAAGAAAAAAGTGAAAAAATATGAAGTTTACACTATAATTTATAAAATGTAAACCAGTAAAAAATTTTCTACACTAAGAAGAACATAATGCTGCTAGAATGAAGTCGGACAGGAGATGCAATGAGCAGAATTGGATGATTATGTCCAAAGTTAAAGAACCCTATTTTTACCAAGAAAAATGATGGCAACATGAATGTATTGTGTAGTTTAATGTGAACTATCTGTCTACAGCAAAAACAATTATTTAACCATACAGTGGTACCTTGAATTTCAAACAGCTCCCAACTCGAACAATTATGTAAGTATTTTTTAAAGTGCTTTTGTAAGTGTATTTTTGGGGGCCTGAAACGGACTAATCTGATTTACATTATTCCTTATGGGAAAAAATTGGGTTCGGTAACGGCCTCGAACAGCCTTCTGGAACGAATTTGGCCGAAATTCAAGGTACCGCTGTATATTTCAGTTTATGTATGAAACAAATCACAAAGATTGCATTTAGCAATTTGTCAAGACCAAAACATAAGTGGGAGCCTCAACTTGTTTAAAATTCCGAATGGAAACATTTATTTCGTGCATAAGCATATTAACCCTTTGATTGTCGAGACCCCTTATTCTAAACTTGTTATCAGAGCCGAAAAATATTGGGGGGGGGGGGATTTTTTTTTTCGTATTATATGATAGAAAAATCTTTTCCCGATCGTAATGACACCTGAAGTATAAAATTTTGATGGAAAACTTATGGAATTATGCTCTCGCGAAGTTAGCGGTCTCGACGATATTTATGCATCAGGGGATTTTGCCCATGTTGAGCCCTATTTTTCAGCCAACTGCAATGTTTCAGTCAAACTAAACACAGCTATTTTCACTAGATCTCCATTTTTTCTATCGATTGAATACAAGAAACCACCCATTTACTGACTTCAACCACCAATGAAGTGGTCACAATCTGGAAATTTTGGGACTAATTTCACACAAATTTCAAAAGATGCCAATTTCAAAATAGGGTCCAAAATAAACAAGACAAACATTCCGGGCCCACTAAAATAACAATTCTCTGTTCATTAGTCATGTCCCCAAGGCCCCTTTTATATTACTCTTGCTCTCCATTTTGAATTTTTGTTCTTACAAAAAATAGAAGATTTACTGTTATGAAGAAGACTGCATTATTGTAAAAATGGTATAAATAATATCAACGCCTTGTGAAAGAATATTAGACTCGCCAGCTGAATGTATTGGACGAGTGCCGTGATTTGTTTATCCTGAACATCAGCATAAACTGAACATTCCACTACTTTTGAGCTAAATTTCAAGTTACTTTCATCATGAAAACATCAAATCATCTTATTTCTGTAATTATATCTTCCATTCTATCAAATGAGACCAAGAAAATGAAAATACAATCATAAATACCACACGAAAATACACTGCAAAGTCGCTGTATTAAGTCAAAAACATTATGTACTGCGTGCTTCAGGATTTTTTATACTGCGCACACTGCCCACGCAGACCCATCATTTCCTATGCAGGCCTACCAGCTTTCTTCCACCAGATCTGAAGGCACTAAAAATTATGCATTTTTAGTATGTGACCAACCCCGGCTGTTAAGACGTACATGTACGTGACGATCCTCAAAAAGTTAATTATGTACCCAGAATTACCTAGAGTTGAACCCCCCCAAAAATTTGAAACTTCATAATTTTCAAAAGATTCCATTACTAAAGTTTTAACGAAAATATTCTACTATCTTCTATTCCTGAGTTTTTAAGTGCCTATTCCTTTGGGGAAGGTTAGTATTATTTTACCCTGTCATCCTTCTGGCTGTTGTGACTTTTAATGCATTAATTGCAGAACTGCATTATTACCATTTTAAATGCCCCGATCCTTGATCTGAAGAGTGACCACAGGGTCCAAGAATTTTAAAAAAAAAAAAAAAAAAATATCTTGTGAAATGGTAGAGAATCTTTTTTGAAGGCCCGGAAACAAAAAGTACTTAATTTGATGGGAAAACGTGCAGAATTACTCAGTGATATTTTTCCAATAGAGTAATTTGCCCACTTTGAACCCTATTTTCAGCCAATTCCATTGTTGCAGTTGAACAGTCTTCATAGGTATTTCATTAGTATTATATCTATTTTATCAACCGAGTACAAAAAAACTGCCCACTTAACCTATTTCAACTACTAAATAAATTTATCAGAAATCTGTAATTTGGCCAATGTCACACAAATTAAAAAAAATTTCCAATTAATAAATAGGGTCCGATATAAAAAATATGGGAGACATTCCTGGGATTAAAAAAACATACTCTGTTCATTATGTCCCCAGGTTTCCTATTATGTATGCTTTCTATTTTGAATTTTTATTCACACACAAAAAAATTTACTGCTATGCGACTACTGCATTATTTTAATACGTAATAGCATAAATAATGTGTGTATTCATGAAACCCCGTATTAGACTGACCGTTGGACATATTGGGTGAATGACGTAATTTGTGTACTCTGGAATATCAGCAAAAATCAAACATTTCTGCTAATTTAAGCTCAATTTCAATTTATTTTCACTCCTGAAACCAATCAACATCATCTCTACTTCTGTAATATATCTTCCATTCTATCAAATGAGACCACGAATTATGGATATAACCATCACAAAACCCTATGAAAATACACCGCAAAGTCACTGTTTTTAAACCTTTCAGGGGGCTGTGGCGTAGTACTATGTGATGAGCTTAGCTCATCAGGTAAGCTGTGAGCGGTGAATTTGGGAAATTAAATATTTACAGAATGGGTTAATGCAGTAAGTGTGCACCATATAAAATACATCTCGCAGCACACAGTGCATAAGGAAAAAATAACTGCGATCATGTTTTTGATTTAAAAGAACAATTTTGTGGTGTATTTTTATATGAAATTTTTAAGGTTGTATTTTCTGTTTCTTGGTCTCATTTGATAGAATGGAAGATGTATTACAAAAATAAAGATGAGTTTGAATGGTTTAATTACTGGAAAATAGCTTGAAATTGAGCACAAGATAGTAGAAATGTTCAATTTTTGCTGATGTTCAAAAGTAAACAAATCAAGTCACGCATCCAATACACATCAACTGGTGGGTCTTATTTGCGTTCACAAATGTGCTATTATTATTTATACAAATGTTACAATACTGCATAACAAGAAATCTTTTATTTTTTGTGTGAATAAAAAAATAAAAATGGACTTCATGTGTAAAGCCTGGAAACATAACTAATGAACAGAGGAAATGTTATTTTAGTGCCAGGAATGCCTGCCCTTGTTAATCCTGGACCCTATTTTAAATTAGAATATTCTGAAATTCGGTGTGAAATTGGTCAAAAATTACTAATTTCTGATCACTATTTTTGAGTAGCTGAAATATTTGACTGAGCAATTCTTGGGCTCAATGGATAAAAATGAAAGACATACTTGCGAAATAGATAAAAATGTGGACAAGTGGAATAATGTAACTGGCCAAAAATAGGACTCAAAGTGGGCAAAATCACCGATGTATAAATATCATTGACACGGCAAAGTTCGTGAAAACGTAATTTTGTCAATTTTCAATCTAATTTTTTTAATTTTTGTTTTATTACCTCAGAAAAAGTTCTCTACCATTTCATAATTAAAAATAACAAGAATTTTTTTTAAATTCTTGGACACTGGGCAAGTTTTTAGATCGGGGATGGGGGACAGTGAAAGGGTTAAAGTTTATTACATCAAAAAATTTCTCTTATGTATTTATGGATGTGTGATTTGAATTAGAGTACAAGTGTTTATTCACATAAATGTTAATGAACATTACATCCCTAATTTTAACCCTTTCAGTGTCAGTACTGTAGTACTGCGCCTTTCAAGCCTGGGTAAGCCCCGTAGTTTCTACACCACGAGCTCAGCTCACCCAGATAAGCTGTGAGCAGTAAATTTGGGCCTAGAGATGAGAGAATGGGTCGAAGTAGTAAGTGTGACCATATAAAAAAAAAATCCCGCAGCACGATGTGCATGAGGAAAAAACTGCAACTGCGTTTTTGGTTTAAAACAGTGTATTTTCATAAGGTTTTTATGGTTCTATTTCTCGTTTTTTGGTCTCATTTAATAAAATAGAAAATATCTTGCAGAAATAGAGACGATTTTGATTAATTTCAGGACTGAAAGTGGCTTTAATTAAGCTCAGAGAACACAATGACGTCACTTTCCAATTACACATCCAACTGGTCAGTCTAATAGGCATTTAGGAATTCACTGGCATTATTTATACAATAATTACAATAATGCAGTAAGCTGTTAACAGTAAATCTTCTACTTTTGTGTGAATAAAAATTAAAAATGTAAAGCAAGCCTAATATAAGAGGCTGGGGACATAACTAATGAAAAAAGCTAAATGTTTTTTTGGTGCCAGGGATGTCTACATTGTTTATTCTGGACCCTTTTTTTAAAATTTGGGAAAAATTGGCCAAGTTACCAATTTCTGATCAATTTATTGGGTAATTCAAATAGGTAAATGGGCAATTTCTTGTATTCATCAACAGAAGGAATACTAGCAATATAGCTACGAGTTTGGTCAACTGAAACAATGGAATACGCCAAAAATAGGACCCAAAGTGGGCAAAATCGAGGATGCATAAATATCATGGAGACCATTAAATTTGTGAGAGCATACATAATTCCATAAATTTTCCATCAAATTTTGTTGCTTTTGGTTGAAATACCTTCAAAAAAAGATTCTCTGTCATTTCCTAAGAATATTTTTTTTTTTAAATTTCTTCGCCCCAGGAGCAAGTTTGAGATTCAGGAATCAACCCTAAAAAGGGTTTTTTTTAAACAATAATAAAGGTGTACAAATTTTTAAAAACTGCCCACCAAATCTAACCTAGAAAGCTGCTCTGTGAAAAAAATCATGAAAAAATAAGCTGAATCCTACTAACTTATCTTGGGCTAATCTAATTTATTTTTAAGTATTATTCAGTATAAACCAGGCATGATGTACTGTACATACACAACTGTGTGTGTAGGAAAGTGGGCACAGAATATAATACTGTTTTGATCGTGTGAGAAAAAAAAAACGCTTTTAAAGTTCCACATTCTGCTATATTAGGCCTCCAAAAAAGCTCTTTGGGAAACACGTCCCCCTAGTTCCGCCTAGAAAATTTTTGTTTTATTTCATTGCTTCTCCACGTCTTTTACGATTTTTCTTCTTGAAAAAACATCTAATATAATAGAACGTTCTTGTAGTTCACAAACTTTGTTTTAAAAAAATAAAAAATGGAAAATGCACAACATTAAAAATATTTATACATTACTGGATACAAACATGAAATAAAAAGAATTTATAGATTTTGACCTCAAGTTGAAGTTTCCATGATCATGATACAAGTAGAGAAAAATATTTATATTGGGAGAGAGGAAATAATCCGCATCAAAGAGGGCCAACACCTGGGGTGCAGGTCATATTATAGGATTAGGTTTAGGGTCAGGAAAGCACTGGTTTCTCAAAAAGAGTTGTAAAAGAGCAGCAAAGTACCAAAATAGGTCAAATGGCAATGAGTAGGACCTCAGTTGGAGGTCAAATTAGCAATTCTTATTTCAAGCTTGCCTCCATATTGGTTTCATCTTACACAGCAAAAAAGAAAAAACTTTCCCTTCCATTATTTTTCGGCTATTCCTCTTAGTTGTACAGTACATGTGGATGTCTTTACCCTTTTTGACTGTTTCGGTCATACTTTGTACGTCTTACGAGCCACCATTTTTGAAGTATTTTACACTAAATTTTCTAGCAGCTTCAATCAAGCAGGAGAAACTTGGTAGGACCACATGTGAGAGAATGGGTCTGTGGGGTCAGTGGCACCACCATTAAAAAAATCCTGCAGCACGCAGTGCATAACGAGGAAAAAAATTATGAACCGTTTTTTTTAATTAAAATGCCGACTTTGAGTCTATTTCGTATAGTATTTATGGTTGTACAGTGGACCCTCAGCTAACGATATTAATCCGTTTCCTGAAACTCATTGTTAGCTGAATTAATTTTCCCCATAAGAAATAATGGAAATCAAATTAATCAGTGCAAGACACCCAAAAGTATGAAAAAAAAAAAGTTACCACATGAAATATTAATTTTAATACACAAAACTGACACTTACCTTTATTGAAGATCTGGTGATGATTGATGGGATGGGAGGAGGGGGAGTGTGTGGAAGTTGTTTAAAGTTTAGAAGGGGAATCCCCTTCAATTTGGACTTGAGGTATCAAGTCCTTTTCTGGGGTTACTTCCCTTCTTCTTTTAA
Organism: Cherax quadricarinatus; assembly: GCF_026875155.1. Classification (NCBI taxonomy): domain Eukaryota; kingdom Metazoa; phylum Arthropoda; class Malacostraca; order Decapoda; family Parastacidae; genus Cherax; species Cherax quadricarinatus. Next base: position 1,733 of record NW_026498934.1, on the reverse strand, counting down.
TGCCCACAGGATCAGCTTGAGGGGTCACTGGACCTCAGTCACACAACAAAAACTGTCTATAGAATTCTGTACCTCCCTTCCTTTTAAAATTTGCCTAAAATGGGCCACAACACTGTCATTGTAATAGTCACCAGCATGGCTTGCAATAGCTGTGTTTGGGTAATTTTCATCCATAAAGGTTTGGGAGTTCAACCCACTTTGCACACATTTCCTTAATCTTTGAAGTAGGCACAATGGATTCCACAACTGGCATAGGCATCTCAGGGTTAGCCCAAACCCCTTCAAAATCTTTCTTAATTTCCATACTAATTCTCACCCTTTTTATCACAGGGTTGGCACTAGAAGCTTTCATGGGGCCCATGGTGACTTATTTTGCGGGTTTACAATCACTAAAAACGCTGTTGGATATGAAATTTTTTCCAAATTGTATGTGTGGATGCGACCGCACTGGCTGGCTCGTAAACACTGGCACCCACAGGAAAAACTGAGGCGCGCTCAGGCCACACGTAGACGCATCTCGAACGAATCGCGTTGGGCAATTTTTTAGCATAAGCCGAGGCAAAATTGTGTTAAAATGTATCGTTAGCTGGTTTTTAACGTTAGCTGATTCCATCGTTAGCTGAAGGTCCATGTTTTTTCTAGTCTTTTGGTCTCATTTGATAGAATGGAAAACATATTATAGAATAGTGATTTTGTTTGGGTTTTACTATAAAAAGAACCTGGAAATGGAGCTAAAAATTAGGAGAAATGTTTGATTTTTTCTGATGTTCAAAAGTAAACAAATGATGTCACTGTCCATTAAAAAGTCCAAGTAGACATTCTAATATGCAGTCATGAATGGGTTGACATTATTTATACAATTATTACAATATTGCCAGTTTGTCTGCATAACAGTAAAATCTTCTATTTTTTGTCTGAATAAAAATTCAAAATAGAAAGCAAGAGTAATATTTAAACGGGGTTGGGAGATGTGACTGATGAAACTAGAAAATGTTATTTTAGAGCCAGGAATGTCTGCATTGTTCATTCTGGACCCCTATTTTGAAATTGTCATATTTTTTAATTTTTTGTGAAATTGGCCAAATTGCAAATTTCTGACCATGTTATTGGGTAGCTGAAATTGGTAAATGGGAGTTTCTTGTACTCAATCAATAGAAAAAAATGGAGTTCTAAAGAAAAGGCTATGAGTTTTGGTCGACGGAACACAGAATTAGCTGAAAATAGGGCTCAAAGTGGGCAAAAATCGCCGATTCGTAAATATTGCCGAGGTCGCTAACTTTGCGGGGAGTGTAATTCCAAACAGTTTTCCATCAAATTTCGTTTTTTTGGTGTCATTTTCCATCGGGAAAAGATTCTCTATCATTTCATAAGAATTTTTTTTTTTTTTTTTTTTGCAAAAACCAGGAGACACCTCAGGATTTGGGGTTGCGACAGTCAAGGGTTAACCCTTTCACTTGCTCCAGTGTCTAAGAATTTAAAAAAAAAAAAAATCTTAAGAAATGGTAGAGAATCTTTTTCCCAATGGTTAATGAAAACCAAAAGTAGGAAATTTTATGAAAAACTCATGAATTAAGCTCTTTACGAAGTTGGCGGTCTCAGCTATATTTTTTGCATCCAGTGATTTCACCCATTTGAGCCCTATTTTTGGGCCAATTCCATTTTACCACTTTACTATATTTATAGCTTTCTTCGCTAGAAACCCCTTTTTTCTATCAACTAGCACAAAAACCACC
>NW_026498923.1:0-29671 GCF_026875155.1 Cherax quadricarinatus | reverse complement strand
TCACTAAGGAGTATTTATAAATTTCCAGGATAGCAACCTCGCTGGGTTAACAGAGATTGAAACATCGTTACTATTATTTAATTCTTCTAAGTGTTGAGCACCTGGCTACAAAATTTTTGGCATTATCTGAATCATCATCTCGCCAAGGATCTCCTATCTGCAAATTTTCGAAACAGTTGTATAAACTGTTCTGCAGACAAGCCCGAGCCACTTTTAATAAACTGCCCTGGTATCAGTCTACAATGAACTAGCAAAATACACTTTCAGTGGAACACCATCTGAAGTAACTCTGTTAAAATGAATTGGACCACTACATTCTACACCTGTTACATCAAATGGTTTTCACTAATTGTACTTAGTTTCCTTTGGCAATTGTGGAGGACCTGGGTACAAATAGGATCTGGCATCCACACAGCGACAGATTACACCAGATTTAATCACCCTTGTTTTAACACTATGCCCTCCTTGTGGAATCCAGGAAAGTTTCCCTAATAACAAATTTAAAGGATCTTGTACCCCCCACCATGCAATACATATTTAAGTCATTTAAAAACAATTTAAATTTGTTAAAGATAAAGTTTAGGGGCAGTAAGATAGGGTGTTTAGCATAATCACTGTGAAAATTTGTGTGGACTGCCTCCAATGAGTCGCCTACCATGGCAAACTCTGTTTGACAACCGAGCTCTGAGGAGGGTAAACCTCAGCCTCACAAGTGGCTATAGGACTAGATATTCACAAATGATTGATGTTCTGCAAGAAACTCGCCTGCAGTGCGACGTATAAATGACTAACTTACATGGTGTTAGCGCATATATCTGATCTTCCACTTCCCTAAGCTTAGCCAAAGCCCCTTTTCCCTGCAATATTCAATCATTATTAGAGTCCCCTGCCTGCATCCTCAGAAATTCCTATATCCAAGAGGGTGTGTATCCCCTAGTATAACTATGCAGACAGGACACTATCTTCCAGACTTACGAAGACACCGGTACTTACTGTGGCATGCTCTGCCAGCTGCACACAGGCCACAGATAAAACTCACCTCACAATCTCCCCAACACTGGCCAGAAATCTACGATATCAGTGGATGTCTTGTCTTACTGTAATGGGCTTGACGAGGAGTTCATCTACGGTACACGAGGTTGCCTCTACCAGATTTCTCCCAGGTCTCTAATGTGAAGACACGTGGGGGGCGCCGTCTGCTGATCATGGCACTCCTGTGTCCAGTTGGTGTCTGTCTTAAAAGGAACGAGCTGGTCTCTCTTCCAGACCCTCCATCCCTCTTCATTCAAAACTAGGGCTGGCTGTTCTCCTAGCAAACTTTTCCTAGTGCTTCCTACCATTATCGGCTATTACTAACCTTTGTTAAGGTCTTAGGACTACCGTAATTAATATCGTACAGATGTCCCTCAATGATCCTAATATAGTGAGTACTACCGAGTAAAACTACCCTACTCCTTCCCTGAAGGTTAAATCTATATTAAATAATGCCCTACGCAACAATCCACACCAACTAGAGAAATCCTGTTTGTTTGTAGGGTTTAAGGCACCCAGCTCAAGCTCCCATTATGGTTTTGCTGGGACCCCCTCGAATGTCGTATCTGTCCAGTGGACTTTAGTACCAAATAAAATTTCCACATCCTCCCCCGGCGAAGGAAGTTGCTAAGTCGAAATCAAGATCAACACATCCATGACCCCCACAGCGAACCCAGGACATGAGTGCCGTCCGGCCACCTCTCCGAGCAGACTCCGTTCTAACTACAACCGTCGCATTTCCCCTGAGTGGACCACTGGGGGTGTAAACTGTGGTTCCGGGTGATCTTACCCACCCTTTCCTTTAACTTAACGTCTTTCTATGTCCTAGCCTTGACTGAACGGGTGCTCCGTACTTTCCGCACCCATTGGCCCACATGCTTTGTAGCCTTTCCTCCCACTGTATTACGAGGTTCCCTAGATTAATGCAATGCTAACCTCCCTGTTTACGTACCTGTAAAAGTGTTTTCCCCAAGGCAGCTTAGTGTTGTCACTACCTAACCTGTTCAGCTTCCTGGCGCATCGTGTACACTGTATTCATATCACTACTCCCCCAGCAATCTTGGGGACAGCTTATCTCTATCTGGCGTGCCAGAAAAAAAATTCAGTTGGAATCCTGCCGCCTAAGAATGTATCCTACTGGGATCTGTATAACCAATTCCTTCCTAAACGTCCGTCGTGTAGAACAGGAATTCATCACTATGATGGCTCCCACACAGGATACCTACATTCTGACTTTGTCAGTGGTAATTCCTGGTCTGCCAGCTTCACGTCAAGGTCTTTCAATCGCTAGCTGCTGCATCTAGAAGACCTCTTCGCTGTAATTGCTTGGTGGCTGTAATGTCTCCGCGGTGTCCACTCTAATTGACTGTGACATCCACCACATCATAAGATTTGGGTGGGACCTGACTTATAGCCCCTCCAACAGTCAATACTAACATTCATTTGGGTCCTTCATAACTTTAATTTAGCCACCAACTTCATTGTATATCAAGGATGCTTGTGCTCCTGGTGTCAAAGAATAATCGGGTATGTATCGGACCTTTGCCATTCACAAAACCTTGGCCATGACTGTAGGATAGGGCAGACACCTCCGTGATTCTCAACTCGAATAGAGACTTTACTCCCACTTATCACGCTGCTACCATTTCAGGCTCGACTCAGCTCTCTAACTCTACCTGAGAGATAATCCCGTACTAGCCTGGGGTACCCTTAAATAATTGGGACATAGATGCAGTATGGTGCTTACCTTGCAACAAGATCCGACACCACTTAGCTGGGAGCCACAGGTCCTCGCAAAGTGTACCCACAACACTTGAAGCAGAGTCTCAACATCCCTAGTCTCTGTTTGCCTACTAGCTCATGTTTATATACTCCGAGCAACTCATGCTAGCGTGTTCCGCCTTCCAGCAGAACACGCATATTCTGGCATGAGTGCCTCTGAGGTTTTCTTTTGTTTTTTTAGAAAAAGGTTTTGTCTAAAGCCTGGACACTTCTTTAACCAAAGTACAACTCCAACGTTAGTCTTACGAGCTTTAGACTGATCTCATCGAGATCTTTGAGTGACTTCTGGTTTTTATGTGGTGATGAGTGTAGTCTTCTCTCACACCTATACTCTAATGAGAACGATATCTCCCAACCCCTCACAATTTGTTTTATCGTGAACCTATTCGTCTGATATTTTATAAGTGCAACTCATGCACTGTAGTGCTATCCAGTTTTCACTCTGAATCACGAGGCTGGCTAAGGACCCATGCTGAATCATCCTCATCATGCAAATCTCTGAAACTGTATTGTCAAGTCTCATAATTTCAATATGGAACTCTCTAGGCTTTTTGACGTCATGTCCGGCAAGCCTCTAGATCCAACAACCTATAAATATAGCTACTTTATCTCTTCACAGTGTTGCCAAACATGTCTTCTAATTGTCTTTGGCATGTTGTTAATTAAGTGTCAGTAATCTGGTAGGCCAGACCAGAACCCTACCCCTTGAGCTGTGACACCGCAAATACTGCAATTGAGACGGCATCAGAGCAAATCGTTCCTGTCATCTATCTGGGCTTTCACGATCCCAGAAGCAATGTACTCAGTTACGGTTCCGTCAAATGTCGGTATATTCAACTGGGGCAACTGAGGCAACATATTGACAGTGTGTGGCATGTTTGGGTACCTGCGGTTTCGACACCTGCCCTGTGAAGTACTAGCCTTTAATGTACTTAACTTATCTTTTGTACGAATTCATCTCGGTCAAACTTCTTGGTCTAATCCACCGATTGTCGAGACCTGCACACCCCTCTCACCCCCACCTCTGTACCACCCCTACCTAACCAACCCTGACATCTTCTAAACCTTACGCAAAAATAGACAAAAATGAAAAGCCGTGTCTTCTCCTCCACTAGCCCACAGACCCACCACCCACCGCGACTCTTGGAACGTAGTATTGCCCCTGAAGGCAATATACAATGTAAAAAACGTAACATAACTTCATCACGACACCCTAGGCCATAATTTCAGCATACAAAATCTGAGCCCCAAAATATTTTCCACGAGTACATGGGAACAAACTCTTCTAACTTACTGGAGCTGTATGCTCGTACCCCCCTGTAACCTACTTAAAAACCCTTATGCGAATGTGTTATTCCGTTCCTTACCATCAACAAAGAGCCCGAGTACAAACTCACATTCCCTCAATTCCATTCCTCCAAAACCACTTTTTCAGCCTCATAGTATACCTGTTCCCATATACCCGCCATCACACCCACACACCAAACCTCCCCACTTTAGAAAAACACATTTTACCCTAACGCTTTAAAGTTCCAACATCTCCAAACCTCCTCGACTGACAGGTACATAACGAACCTCACGTTTTAACCAACACACCTCGTTCCTCACAAAAAAGGTTAATACCCGTCTCACAATATTTCCATTGATCCTGTCCCCTGTAATCGGTAATACAGCTGCAAACGATGCCACACCTAACAATACAATAAAACGTTAACAATGACACTGTATGGGTTGTCCAGAGTGGAGAAGATGGGCCTCAAAAACACCCCAGACGACCAATGACCTTTTCCAACGTCCTTACTGAATTTTCCTCTCCGCCACATCCAAATCTCTCAATATAAATAATACCGACAAATCGTTAATGACATCGCAGGTCGTGTTAACACGTTACAGCTCACATTCCTCCCCCTTCCAGGTACCCAACCCCATGATCATTGACTTTTCATTATTTACCTTCATACCCGTGGCACGTTCAAACACACGCACAACATCTTCCAACACTTTCATAGACATCCGTTCACACACCAAAACAGTCATATCATCCACATAACCTATTAATGCCGGCCAACAAGCCCCTTCCCCCAACCCCCCTCACCCCGGGACCTGACTGTGCTCTCAACCATCCTGTAAAAGGGATCCTGAAAACATGCAAATAAGATCTGTGACATAGGGCACCCTTGTTGTAAACCTCTACCCATCTCTAAGTCCGTCCCCATACACCCATTTATTTGTACTCTCATCTTTGCTTCCCTATACAGCGTGTTTACCCACCCAACTATTTCTTCTCCATAACCCTGTCTCCTAAGTATACTCTGCAGTGCACCTCTTTCCACTCTATCATAGGCGGCCTGCCAGTCTAAGGCCAGTAAAGCCGCCCCCTCCCCCTCCTTTGACTCCACAAAACTTCTTAAAATCCCGTGACCTTCTAACATCGACCTGCCCGGCAACCCAAACTGCGATGGTGAAACAACCCTCCCCACCACGCATTTTACCCTATTACCCAAGATTTTAGCGAAAACCTTATAGTCTGCACAGAGCAACGATATTGCCCTATACTTCCCAAGGTTTGGCTGCCCTTTGCCTTTCGGGACCAGCACCACAACTGCTGTATTCTGCTTATCCCCTAACGTACCCTTCTCCTTCATACAATTTAATAATCTTACCATGAACTTCCCAATCAAAGCCCAATGCTGTAAATAAAATTCCACCGGTAAACCATCAATACCCGGGGCTTTGCCTTTTCTCATTCCGTGTAAAGCAATTTCAATTTCCTCCTCAGTAATATCCCCACCCAAAGCCTTTCTATCACTATGACCCAAATTGCACTTAGCATATGTGCACACCTTATTTAATTCCACTTCATCCACATCACTACTAGTCCAGTATTTTTTATACCACATATCCGCATATGCACTCAAAGCTCTCGAGTTTCTTATCACTTGACCTGCTCTATGGTTTCCCACCATCTCATGTACCTCCAAGCTCGGGATTGCCGTCAGCGCCTGCTTTTGCTTTTGCTGCTGCAACACACACGCGGATGACTCGTCTCCCCACAAAACTTCTTCTAATCCTGCTTGCACCCGCACTGCTTGAAACTGCTCATTATGCAATGCAAGCTCTCTTTTATGTCTACAATCTCGTCCATGGGGTAAACACCACCAACCATTCCCTGTCCATAACAACCTCTTAATCGATCCTCTAAATAATTCACTAGCTAGAAAAATAAATAATTCACTAGCTAGAAAAATGACAGGATGGATAATGAGAACCTTCAAAACTAGGGAGGCCAAGCCCATGATGACACTCTTCAGGTCACTTGTTCTATCTAGGCTGGAATATTGCTGCACACTAACAGCCCCTTTCAAGCAGGTAAAATTTGCTGCCCTAGAAAATTACAGAGAACTTTCACGGCGCGCATAACGGAGATAAAAAACCTAAAATTATTGGGACCTTTGAGGTCCAAAACCTGTATTCCCGGACCAGGAGGGGAGATACAGATTATATACACCGGAAAAATCCAGAGGGACTAGTACCCGAACTTGCACACGAAAATCCCCAATACGAAAGCAAAAGACTGGCAGCGATGCACCACCCCCCAAAAAAAGCAGGGGTGCACTAGAATTTAAGAGCCCATACAATAAGTGTCAGGGGCCGAGACTGTTCCTTCCCCCCCAGCACACAAAAGGGGGATTACCAACAGCCCCCCGGCAGTCTTCAAGCGGCACTGGACAAGCACCAAAAGTCATTCCGGATAGCCGGGGGGTGGCTCTAGTTGGTTTGCGTGAGCCAGCAGCAACGCCTGGTTGATCAGGCTCTGATCCACCAGGGGGCCCTGGTCACAGCCCGGCCGCGGGGGCGTTGACCCCCGGAACTCTCCCCAGGTAAACTAAGATAAGATAAGAAAGATAAATTTCGTTGGGATTTTTAACCCCGGAGGGTTAGCCCCCGGGAAACCCAAGAAGTCGTGCGTCATCGAGGACTGTCTAACTTATTTCCTTTGGGGGTCCTTAATTTTGCCCCCCCGGATGCACCCCACCATCGACAACACCCAGGTACCATTTCTGCTGGGTGAACAGGACACAGGTGTAGGAAACTTTCAAAATGTTTTCCCCCCGCCGGGAACAAACCCGGGCCCTCCGGTTGAAGCGGGAGCTTTACCCCCGGCCCCCGGGGCCACATTTTTTTTAAGTGTTAACTTTCCCCTCCCTCAAAGTAAAAGGATTTATTTTTTCTTTTGCTCCCCGAGTCCCACCACTTTTACAATGTCTTCTACCTCCGAGCTTCCTGAAAGCTCTTTCCATAGCATAAAAAAAAACCTCAAAACCCTTTTCCTCACATTAACAACAAAATTTTTAAATTTCCAACAAGTCCAAAAAATTTTCCCCCATCCCCCCCCAAACCCTCCCCCACTGCTATTGCCCTTGATCTGACAAGCCCGTCTCGACCGTTTTAAAAAGATTTGCAGCTACTCCTTGAGAAATAACACTTGTCAAACCTTCAGCATACCCCCTTCTGATAAAAGTATTTTTCCGTTCCCACACCCCCCCCCCCCAAACAATCAGTAATTTAAACATCCCTAAACAAATCTTGAGAGGTGCAGAAACCCCCCCCTTTGGTTCGACCCAGCCGCCCTTAGATACATTTCCCAGCCCCCCCCCACTATCGCTACTTCGGAAAGCAAAAAAAATAAACAAGGTCCTCAAAACAAAACCCTTTTGGGAACCCTTTCGTGCTTTTTCCCCCAGGGGCGTACACACTTCCCAAAGATACACGTTTTCCCCCAAGGCCATCCACTCTCAAACCCCCCCCCCCCTCACATCTCGCAATACAAAACGGGCCTTTTTTTAATTAAAGCCCCATACCTTTAAAAACGGATAGTTGGCAGGGTCGTATTTTTTAAAACCCTCAACCTCCAAGATAATAAGATAAGATAAGATTTCTTTCGTTTTTTAACCCGGAGGGTTGCCACCCAGGATAACCCAGAAAGTCAGTGCGTCACGAGGACTGCTAACTTTTTTCCCTTTGGGGTCCTAATCTTGCCCCCAAGGATGGACCCACGCGTTGACTAACCTCAGGTCCCTATTTGTCTATAAACAGGAAAACAGGTGTAAGGAAAACTGTCAAAATGTTTCCACCAGGGGGGAATCAAACCCCGGGCCCTCCGTGGTGAAGTGAGAGCTTTAGCCCCCAGGCCACCGGGCCCCCGGGGCAGGCCACGGCCCCCGGGGCTCTCTTTGAAATTGTTTTCATGAAGGAAATAACATCACTTATGTTTGTAAGAAAACTGTTAACCAAATTTTCCTTTTTATCTAGTACAAAACCGTTAACATTAGCAGTCATCCCCTAAGGCCTGTTATATTTTCCCCCCTTGCTCTTTCTATTTTTCACCACTTGAATTGTTATTTTTTGGGTTTTTTCTTTACAGTCCTTCCCATTTGCCTCACTTTTTTGCGATGGTGTCCCTCATGACCCCCCCCCCTCTCCACCCCTTCCCTCCCCCATCCTCTCAGTTTTCTTCCCAGCCTCTTGCTGGCGTCAGAACGTACGAATCTGACGTAGCCGCCGTTTCCTCGAACTTTTTATCCTCCAGTAAAGGTTGAGGAAGCCCACAGGTACCTCAACACCCACTTTACAATGAGGTATGAAGTTCCCCATGTCTCAGTCTCGTCGTCTTTCACTATCTCATATGTTGACAATCTGACTCAAAATTCCCCAGTATCTCTCGTAGACGGAGTTCCCCCCACAGGGGGTGACAAGATCTTTAAAACTTCGTCCCTTCCCCCCTATATTAACCTCATTTTGGGACCAATCCAGCGATGTTATTGGCAACGACTAGGTGCGGAGCTGGGGAGGGTCATTCTATTAAAACCGTTTCCCCCACCACCCCAAACGACCCCGCCCTTTTCCCTTTATGATCGATGCTCACCTTCATCACTGGACTGGGGGTACCCCTTTTGGAAATTTTTAATGGTCCCTAAAGTTCCACAGGACAGATACGGGTACCCCGGGATCCAGCAAGGCTTAATGGAAAAGGGGGAGTGGGGGCCCCCAAACCCACCCCAAAAAAAAGTGTTCTCCACGAGTTGGCATGTTTGGGAAACACTATTTAATATATGATTTTCCCCTTTAGGGGAAAGGGGTAGGGAGTTTTTTCTCTTTATATTTAAAATTAGGTTTTTAAGGAACTGTAGATAATAATAAGAGACCTAAGACCTTAAAATAGGGTAAAGGCCCATTTAAGAGGGAAAAAACTAGGATAAGTTACTAGGGGGAAATGGCACCCCCATTTGAAATAGAGGCACGGCTCAAAGACACAATATGTTCTTTTAAGACAGACACCAACTGGACAAGACGGGCCTGACAGCAAAAGGCGCCCCCATGTGTCTTCACATTCAAGACCCGGGGAAACTGGTAAGGCACCTCGATGTACCCTAGATGACCTGTCAGGCCCTACAGTAAGACAAACCTCCACTTTACTCGTACATTTCCGGCCCGGTCTGGGGGGATTGTGATTGATCGTAGGCCCGTCAGTGGGAGTGCATGCCCCCGTAAAACCCTGTCTCTTTCAGTCGGGAAGCTGGGCCTGTCCTGCATAGTTGTAAAGGGGATAAAAGCACCCTTTGGATATAGGAATTTCTAAATCAGGGGGGTCACTATAAAGATTTAATATTGAAAGAATTTTGGCTCCCCCTTGATGTGGTTTCTGAGGGAAAGTCCAAGGGGGGGAATGCTAAGTTAGGGGAAATTGAAGATCAGGATTATCTGCAACACCAAGTAAGTTTCCTTTTTTGAGCGGCGAGTTCTTTCAACATCAATCATTTGTGAAAAACTGTCCATAACCACTTTGAGGCTGGGTACCCACCTCAGAGCTTGGTGTCAAAAGTTTGCCAGGGGAGGCAACCACTTGGGGGCATCCACACAAATTTTCACAAAAGTGGGCCCTTTAAAAGGGTGCGAAAACTGGTTAAAACTATCAAGTAGGGCCCCTTAGGAAAAAGTTTAACAGAGTTAGGTTAAGTTAGCACACCAGGGCCCCAATTACACAAGGGTAGGCCCCGCTGACTATGCACAGAAGTGTTATTTGCAGAAATTTTTCAGGGGGCCGGTAGGGTAGAGAACTTGTGAATTTAATTATTTACATGATTACAAGTAATGCAGAGAAGGAGGCTTGGTGTTGTTTTACAAGGATTTGCTGGTACCACAGTTTGGCTAGGCTTGGCAATATTTACAACAGTTTTTAGAGCTAGGCAATTAACCAGTTTATTATTTACAGGGAGTTTCAACAGCCAGGTTCAATTAAGCTAAGCAAATACAGGTTAGGGTTTCCCTTATCCAACCATCCAGCTTTGGCCAAGCTGTTTTCATACATTTTCATTTACTGTTTCACAAGTTGAATTTTTGAATTTATTTGTGTTTTCCAAGTGATTTTTAATTTGCATATGCACTTTTTATTGTGTGACTTCATTTTCTTTGATTCTGTTAAAAGGGGTTTGAAATTGTACCGAACTAGGGTTAAGTCCTGTAATTGTTGTGGCATGTACGGAAATTGCTAGGTTAAGATTTCACAAGAACACATTTCGATTGGGGTTTGAGAGCTAACATTTTACATTTTTGATTTAAGAAAAGTCAATATAATAAAGGAGTTGTCAGGGTTGTTGGGAAGCCTGGACTCTTTTTTCTTGCCTAAAACCGTTCGTGCGGGGGGGGCTAATTGAAATACAAAATTTGTACCGTGATTTAACTAAAACCCCAACTATGGTAGGTGAAGTGTATAAAACCCCTGTCCCCCGCTCTAAGTCAAATTAAAGTGGTCTAGGGAGCCCATAAAGGGGGGCTGAGCAAAGCAAGTGAGGGTGTCGTACGTCAGGGAAGAAGGGACCCCAATGGAAATAAAAAGGGCCCCCCAATGGAAATAAGCACTCGTCGTTTTTTTTGGGTTATCCTAGGTTCCACACATACGCTATTACCTGGAGTTCCCTGGAGAGAGTTCCGGGGTCAACCCCCCCGCGGCCGGTCTTGATAGGCCCCCTAGGGGCAGACCGATCAACCGGGCTGTTACTGTGGCGCACGCAAACCAACGTACAGCCACAGCCCGGGCTGATCAGGAACTGACTTTAGGTGCTTGCCCCTGCAGCTTAAAGACTGCCAGGGGTCTTGGCAATCCCCTTTATGTGGCTGGAGGCGTTGAACAGTCTCGGGCCCCTGACACTTTTTGTAGGTCTCTTAACGTGCTAGTGAACCCCGCTTTTTTTTTGGGGGATGGGAAATGTTGCCAATTTTTTTTGCTTTCGTGTGGTGATTTTCGTGTGAAATTTTTCGGTACTAGTCCCCTAGGGATTTCCAGGTAAAATTAATCATGTATCCCCCCTCCTGCGTTCCAGGAATACGGGTTTGGGAAACCTCAAGCGCTCCAATAATTGGGGTGTTTTATCTCCGTTATGCTCCCGTGAAATTTCCCGTACATTTTCTATCGGCAATTTCCCCTCCCTTGAAAGGTGTGTTAGTTTTCACAATATTCCATCCTAATGAACAAGTGACCTGAAGAGTGTCATCGGGGCTTGGCCTCCCTATTTTTGAATTTTTCTCATTACCCATCCTGTCATTTTTTTAGCAGATGCGTTTGATACAAGTTATGGCCCTTAAGGTGAGATCCCCCGACATGATCACTCCAGGTCTTTGACTTTTGGTGTTTCGCTCTATTTTGTGGCCAAATTTGTTTTGTCTCTGATGAAGTTTTAAAATTTCCCCTCTGTTTACCATATCCAGTAAAAAATTTTCTCATCGTTGAACTTCATTTTGTTTTCTGCAGCCCACTGAAAGTTTGGGTTGATGTCCGTGGAGCTTGCAGTGTCTGCAATGGAAGACACGCATGCAGATTTTTTTCCCCGGGGCTGGGGAAAAACCCCCCCCCCCAAAAGGGCGGGGACATCTTGCCCGTGGAAAGAGATTAACCAGTGCCCCGGGTTTCCTTTAACGACCTTTTTCCGTGTTCTAGGGGAAAAAAATCCCTGACCCCTTTTCCGTTTCCTTAGCAATTTTTGGGGCCCCCTTTTTTTTCCCAGGGGACACTTTGCTTTTCAAAGTCCCTTTTTTCTTGATTTTTTTTTATTTCAAAAAATTTTTTTCTAGTTCCAAATTAGACCGCAGGACAATGTTCAAAAGGCCCTGGGTTTTGTTCTTTGGGGGTTTTAAATTTGGGGGTTTTGGGTTTAAACCCCTTTAAAATTTTTAGATTATGTTTTGTATTGGTCTGTAGTTTTTTGCTTTTTTTCCCCCCTTTTGGGGGGGCTATGTCCTTTTTTTTAGTAACTTGGGGCGACCCCCCCACTCCCTCCATAGAGGGGGAAAATCGTGATAGGGGCTTCTTTCGTTCTTGATGAACACAGAGTTCCATGAGTCTGGCCCTTGGGCAGAGTGCATGGGCATGTCATTTATCACCTGTTCGAAGTCATTTGGCGTCAGGATAACATCGGATAGGCTTGGTTAATCAAATTTTGTGGGCTCTCTCATAAAAATTCATTTGATCTTCGACTCTCAGTCTGGTTAGCGGCTTGCTAAAAACTGAGTCATATTGGGACTTGAGTAGCTCACTCATTTCCTTGCTGTCATCTGTGTAGGACCCATCTTGTTTAAGTAAGGGCCCAATACTGGACGTTGTTCTCGATTTTGATTTGCATAGGAGAAGAAATACTTGGTTTCTTTCGATTTCATTTATGGCTTTTAGTTCTTCCCGCGATTCCTGACTCCTAAAGGATTCTTTTAGCTTAAGTTCGATGCTTGCTATTTCTCTGACCAGTGTCTCCCTACGCATTTCAGATATATTGACCTCTTTTAGCCTCTCTGTTATTCTTTTCCGTCGCCTGTAAAGGGAGCGCCTGTCTCTTTCTGTTTTACATCTACTCCTCCTTTTTCTTAGAGGAATAAGCCTTGTGCATACATCGAGTGCCACCGAGTTAATCTGCTCTAGGCATAAGTTGGGGTCTGTGTTGCTTAGTATATCTTCCCAGCTTATATCGGTTAGGACTTGGTTTCCTTGGTCCCACTTTATGTTTTTGCTATTGAAGTTGAATTTGGTGAATGCTCCCTCGTGACTAATCTCATTATGTCGGTCTGGGGCTCCGCGCATACATAACTGAACCTCAATTATGTTGTGATCTGAGTATATTGTTTTTTGATATGGTGACTTTCTTATCAGATCATCATTGTTAGTGAAGATGAGGTCTAGGTGTATTCTCTATGTCTAGTAGGCTCTATTATTTGCTGGTTTAAATTGAATTTTGTGCAGAGATTTAAAAGCTCGCGTGAGTGTGAGTTTTTCATCAGAGCTGCCTCCTGGTGTTATTACTGCAACAATATTATTTGCTATTTTCCTCCATTTTAGGTGCCTTAAGTTGAAACCCCCCAGGAGCAAGACGTTGGTGCAGGAGCTGGAAGGTTTTCCAGACAGTGGTCAATTTTAACAGCTTTTCCCTGGAATTGCGGGGATGTTGCATCCGGAGGCTTGTAGACTACCACAATGACTAGGTTTTGGTTCTCGACCTTTACTGCTAAAACTTCCACTACATCATTTGGGGCAATTAAGCATTCTGTGCAAACAAGTGACTCTGCAATGTACAGGTCAACCTCCCCCCCTTTTCCCTGTTCACTCTGTCACATCTGTATAGGTTGTAACCTGGGATCCATATTTCGTTGTCTAAGGGGATCCTTTATGTGGGTCTCAGTTGAAAGCCGCGAACATTGCCTTTGCCACTGCAAGCAATCCACGGATGAAAGGTATTTTGTTGTTTGTTGCTTGCTTTAGAAACCCGTATATTTGCAAAGAAGAATGTTAACGGACTGGTGGGATTGTTGGTACTGGGGGGGATTTTTTTTCAGGCTTAGTATCTGTATCTGTTGGTTTGGAGTGGAGGCCATCGACTGTGGTTCCACTCCAGGAATGACTGGGTTTGGTGTACGATTTCTGCCATTTCCTGCCAGTTTTTTTTCCCTTTCCCGGCACTAAAAAAACCTCTCCCTCTTGAGTGGCTGTGCTACCCAGGTTTTTCCCATGGCTTGGATGTTTTGTATCTTTTTGTCCCCTTTAGATGGTATGCCTGGCAATTTAAGTTATAGCACAGTCTTTCCTGTACTGAAGAGGCACACAGTTCAGGGTGAAAAAGCTTACAGGAAGGGAGTTTGCATTTTCCTGTTGTCATGTGGGCATGACATTTTCTAGGGTGGTCATAGTTGCACGTACCATCTGTTTTTCCAGATTTCCCATGCCAGCAGATACCAAGTGCATAGTATGTGCACAGGCTTGGTTTTTCCGTTTGCCTTGGGTTCTGTGACTGTATTCCCTGTTGGTGCATGTTTCCCTGTCTTACTTCTATCCTCCCTAGCACCAACAATGGAGCTCCCACCAGTTGTTTTTGGTAATATATCCTCACTATTGCTAGTGGAGTCCTCTTGTTTGCTATTTCCTGCGGTATTTCTAGTTTGCAATATTGGTTTTATCTTATCTTTGACTGCACTTGTTTCCCTACTATGGCTCCTGTCCCCTATGAGGTCATTTACCGTGCACGTTCCTGATATATATTTAATGTTTGTGTTTATAAGGGCGCCTACAACCCCATCTGCTTTATTGTCCAACGAAACCGTTTGAAACCAGTCAAGGGTTCGGACCAGTCAAGGGTTCGGACCAGTCAAGGGTTCGGACCAGTCAAGGGTTCGGACCAGTCAAGGGTTCGGACCAGTCAAGGGTTCGGACCAGTCAAGGTTCGGACCAGTCCCAAAGGGTTCGGACCAGTCGATCTGATCTGATCAGTGGTTCGCTTATTTAAAACATACTGGTCGGTGATTTGGGCTAACACATGAAGGATCTACTGGAAATTATCTACCCGAGTAATATGTGATTTGATTGATACAAAAGTATAACTTGCGTGTTGAAGAAACCGGTGATTTCTGACAGCTCCTACAATGGGCGAACGGGCGACCTCAACCTTGTTTATCAATCGCTGTATCTAGCTTTTCTATTTTTTTCCGTCTCCACCACAATAAATGCTATAAATTTTCACTATAGTTGACTGGTGGAAATTTTGGAGGAAGGACGCTTTTTCTGTAGTAATATTTGCTTCTCGTTGTGTATATTGCGACCGCTGGTAAATAAGGTATATATGAAATTCACAGTAAACGTCTGGTATTTCAAGAAAAAAGAAACTAATAAAGTCACTCCACTCCACTAAGTACCAAAATAATACTGGTTAGTTGCTACTACAACACTGTATTCTGCTATTCACTGGGATCACTAGATATATGCAGTACACTAGCAAGCCAGGAAGATTATTAAAAAACAGCTGACCTGTGGAAGTTTCTGGCGACTTCTGGCACCAGCCCCTATAACTTTTCACTCATTTACAAATTCACCTTTTTTCCAAAAGACATTTTTTGCCCTTTTTTCAACAATATACTAGGGAGCCACTGTAGTATACACTATACACAATGAAATCAATTTTTTCAGGGGGACTTTCTTTCCCTACCGAAAAGTTCAATTTTTTTATTTTTTTTTCACACGAGCTCAGGGTTGTTAAATTCTATTAACTGTATTTGTATATCCTAATAAACTTTCTTCTTACTTACTTACTTAACAGGACAAGACTGGAGGGAAAAGAGACTTTTCCCGAAACCTATCGAGCAAAGACTGGAGGGCCTTTTAAAATCATTTATCCTTTTAAAAGACAGAGGCCTATCCAGGGGAGTCGAAATACAGTCCCCAAATAGCACGGGGGACTAGATGAACGATTTGATTTGCATAGGAGAAGAAATACATTGGTGCTCTTTTCAGTTCAATTTTTTGGCATTTAGTTCCTCCCGCGATTCCCTGACTCCAAAGATTCTTTTAGCTTAAGTTCGATGCTTGCTAATTCTCCTGACCATGTCTCCCTACGCATTTCAGATATATTGACCTCTTTTAGCCGCTCTGTTATTCTTTTGACTCCGCCCGGTACAGGGAGCGCCTGGCTCTTTCTGTGTTAACATCTACTCCGCCTTTTTCTTAGAGGAAGAAGCCTGGTGCCATACATCATTGCCACCGAGTTAATCTGTTCGAGGGCATAAGTTGGTCCCCTGTGTTTAGAAGTAGCAGGAGAACTCACAGATTGATATCTGCCCAGCCTTATATCGTTAGGAACTTGGTTTTACTTGTCCCCACTTTAGGTTTTTGTTATTGAAGTGGAAATTTTGGTGAATCTCCCCGTGACTAATCTCATTAATGTCGGTCATGGGGCTCCGCGCATACATAGACTGAACCTCAATTATGTTGGTGATTCTGAGTATATTGTTTTTTGATATGGGAGAGTTTCTTTATCAGATCAGCCATTTTGTTAGTGAGATTGAGGTCTAGTGTTAATTCTCCATCCTAGTAGGCTCTATTATTTTGCCTGTTTAAATTGCATTTTTTGTGCAGAATTTAAAACTCGCGTGAGTGTGATTTTTCAATCAGACTGCCGCCTGGTGTGTATTACTGCAACATATATTATTTGCTAATATTCCCCTCCATTTTAGTGCCCGTAAGTTGAAATCCCCCAGACAAGATGTTGGGGTGCAGGAGCTGAAGGTTTTCCAGACCGTGGTCCCAATTTTAAACACGGTTCCTGGGAATTGCTGGGAAGTTTGCATTCCGGAGGCTTGTAAACTATCACAATGACCCTAGGGTTTTGGTTCTCGACCTTACTGCTAAAACTTCCACTACTCATTTTGAGCATTTAGCAGTTCTGGCAAACAATTGACCTCTGCCAATGTACAGCCAACCCCCTCCCCTTTTGCCTTTCACTCTGGCACATCAGTATAAGTTTTGTAACTGGATCCCATTTTCGTTTGTCCAAGTGAATCCTTTAATGATGGGTCTCAGTGAAAGCCTGAACTTTGCTTTGCCTCGCAAGCATCCAACGGATGAAAGGTTATTTTTGTTTGTTTGTTTCTGGCTTTAGACCCTGTATATTTGCAAAGTAAAAATGTTATCGACCTGGTGGTATTGTTGGTACTGGGGGGGATTTTTTTTTCCCATTATATCTGTTAGAACGAACTTAAATTGCGTCTTACTACTGAAGACGGAGTCCAGCCCTCTCTAAATTGCCTGCTTTGTCCCCAATGTCTTACTACAGTTTTCTTCTTCATTACCCGGCAGTGATTTCAAAATCACCTCGGGTCACTTTCCCCCTTAGAATTTCCATCCTGCAACGCTGTCTTGGATTTGAAACAGCCAATTTTAATGCAAGGGAATTAATTTTATTAATTGGTACGCAAAACTTCCTGACCACGACCACAACTCTTTTTACGTTTTCTGACAAAACCTTGTGCAGCTGGGTTATAATGTAACTACCTTGCCCTGAGGCCACAATGTTCCGACGTTTGTTTTCAATAATCAATTACACAATGTCACCGTTGAATTTCTTGTCGGTCATTACTCCTCTGGCGCACACATAAAAGTGTTCACGTATTAAAAGAGATTTCTTACGCCACACATCAACCAATGATGAATTACCTTTTTTAACAGCTGATCTTGTCAATCAAAACATCCACGTTTTTGTAATCCTCATCACTTCCCCCGCGGGATTAGCCTCTATAGATAGGTGCAGCTTCTAACCTTTAGTCCACATATTATGTAGAGATTCAGATCGCCGCGTCAGAAGTCGCACATGTAATACACAGGGCGATTGTTATTTCCACCGAATTTCTTCTGCCTCCACCAACACTGCACGTATTCCTCCAATTCAATTCTCTGTCCCTGTTAAGCACCTTTACAAGACATCTTTTGCACTGTACCTATCATTCTTTCGTACATCCCTCTCCCTCCAAGGGCTCTGGAGTAATAAATTTCAACACACCCTCCTGTCAAACAAAACTTTACATCAATCACTCTTATTTTAATTTCTCAAGTGGTGAGTCCACACGCTACAAAAATTGGTTGCATTTCTGGAGATCATCAATCTTTGGAACAGATCGTCTAGCGCAAATTTTTTCGAACACTGTATGAACTTTCTGCAGACAAGTCCTGAGCCACGTCTAATAACAGCCCTAGTACTTACACAGTAAAAGAGACATACATCCACACCTGCAAGGACAACCATCTGAAGTACCTGTTTAAAATGATTGGCCCCCTATAGTCCACTCCGGACACATCAAATGTTTTTACCAACTGCAGCACGTTCCATGGGCAATGGTGGAGACCTGGGTACATGGAGGATCTGCATCCACAACGCGACATATTACACACGACCTTGTAACCCTTTTTAACACTTTGCCGGCCCTTGTGGAATCCAGAAGGGTTCCCGAATACAGTTTTTAAAGTAATCCTTACTCACCGTGCATCACGTTAATTTATGGGCAATTAATGCAATCAAGTTGTCAGGTGATGAGTGTTGGGCACAAGATATTGCCTTAGCAGATTCCCCCCATTTCCAGCATTTTGTAACCTCCTCTGCCAACTAAATACATCATCCTCTAAATACACCCCAGCGTTTCTATTAGTATGAGCCTTTCACAATTTTTATCCGTCCCATCATTACTTGTATCTCATCCCTGTGAGGTTTTCTTCTGGACCCGCTGTAGCCATATTTCAGGGAGGGGGAAAAGATTGAGGATATTCCACTTACTTAAAAAATTTAAACCTAATCCTTGTAACACTAATCAGCTTAGGGTAAGTAGAAGACCTATTCATATCAATGGCTAAGGAGGGACTACTGACCGGAGGCTAGCTCATCCGTAATTTCGACAGGAGCATATGGGCCTTTTGCCATCCGGCCAGTTAATTTTGTCCTCCACCAACTTCCCCTTTAAACAACCCTCATAAAGCACTCCAACAAATTTTTTCATAATCAAGCCTCGAAACAAGGAAGTCCACTGGATTTCCTCGTCACCAGGAAATGTGATTAAAGTTCAAACCATACTCCTGACCCAAAAAACTGTTATATTTTCTCCTGCATTGATTGATTTCAGACGACTCTGTTTTGTACATACACAATCTACTGTTACCAGTACGAAGCCATTTTTAAGAGACCTCGTTATCAACCAAATTAATGGTTCGCTATATTTATCTCTCGCAATTTATTTTCTTATATAATTGGCTAATTTGACATACCTACATAATATGGCCGTTTTAACATTTGCTCAACTGATGTAAGTGCGTGATTTGATGGAGGCCACCTTTATCCTTAGACATAACAAGAAAATGGCACTATTACATTAAGGTAAAGCGACTTGCTCCAGATGCTAAGTTCGAAGCATCGCAAAAAAATGTGGAGTACATTTTCTCCCATCTTGACCTGGCCACATTAAGTGGAAATTCCAACATTGGTAATTTTTATCATATTCACCTCTATTCTTCCCACCTTTTCCACAAATTCCTCAGGTAGGGTTTCATCCCAAGCCACACTAACTTTCCAGCCTTCTTGATCAACAATTTTCCTCTTATGGTAGTGGGAAAACACTAAGCCAAGTGATCAAGCAATTTGAAACTCCGCAAGTAAGACTCCTCTTGTTAAGGTTATTGGCATGCCTGTAGTTTATTAACTTTAAACCGATAACAGTCTCACCTCGGTGTCCCAATCAGTCCCAGCACATTACTTTATTTGACACTTCATCACCAGGTTATCGTTATTTAGTTGAAACCTTAAACTGACGTATTACTGTTCCATTCCCTCATGGGCCATATTGCAACCGTGCATTATTCATTACCCCCATGCTATATGCTCATTAGTTCCCTTCATAATGTCACCTCACCCCAGGAAATTCCACAGAAAATTGTTTACCCATTACTCCCACTCATGATAACCACCCGTAACGCTAAGGTGTGCATTTATCGATCTGCCTGAGTAAACGGCCTGGAGTAGCACCCAATCAATACACTCCTGAGCTAAAATCTTTCAGGGGACTAAGTGGGGTACTAGGATTCTTCGCCATAAGAACCCATATGCAATCCCGTCACCTCCTTGCAGACCCACCTTCAGGATAAACTTTACTAGGTCCGCCATAAAGGCATAATTCTTAACCCTGAATTTAATATATTCTCCCATGTTCTTCCGTCAACGACGGACCTGTCCATCAAACCAGTCCCATTTTCAAACGAGTACACTTTTATTACCCTGGCACTACAATTAAACACAAGCCTCAGAGGAAATGGTCTTAAAACCTTCCTTCACTTCCGTGGTGTGGCAAATATGACCATACATCGGGCTTCCGGAGGACCTCCTCTCAAATTTATTATTTTAAAACTGCTCATTAATTATATCATCGGTAAGCATCAACATTCTGGTGTCTGCTCAATTCGTGGACTGACCTTTAATGTTTCCCATACCCGATCCTAATTTGGTAGGTCGATGGTTACTGCCACGGAAGTCGCACCCCAAAAAAAAGTATGTCCAGATTCAAATTTAACATCCTTCTGGTATTGTTCTAGAGTAAAAGGAATCATCTGGTACTTTTCTTCATTTACATTGAACCCTATGCTGTCCAATTCCCCATAAATATGATACACAGTTTAACTTCATCCTCTATTGAATATATTTATACTGGGAAACTTTCATGATAAGACACACCGTAAACTGTATTTGGCCTTCCTCCAGTCATTCAGTATCAGTACGAGGATGCCTGCCATACATCACGTGACCTCCTGCGGCCTAAAGGTGACTCCGTAGTTCTTTTTCATAACCCTTTTACAAACAGGTGGCAGAATGTCACTACTATCAAAATACCTATTGGACCCACAAAGCATTATTTTTATACCAAAGGAGCAAATTTACCTTACGTGGAAAGCCTTTCAGGACTTTACCAAGCCCTATTGTAGATATTTTCTCTGACCTATCCACAATTACGGCAGTTAATATGTGTGTACTCTCATTGCCCCCAGCTACAGTTTACATAAACATGTCGTATGACTCGGCCTTCTTAGTCGAGAGAACCAGATAGCTTGATATTAGCAGATCCTCCCATTTGTACCTTCATCCCATTAAAGGCATTTACGTGTTTATGAAGGTACTTTGTGATCCCTGATCCAGTAAATTTGCCGTTACAGTTTTGGATTTTACGCCGTTTATCATTAAGCACAACAATCCAACACGCAAAGCTACCTCACTAGGCCATCATTACAGACGTTAGCTGCAATCCTTTCGTTTTGGCAACGTTGTGTCCGGTTATAATTATCAATATCAGTACTATTTGTTTACCATCATTACATTAATTCCTCCCTTAACACCAGCTATGTGGTCTTCCTTGTGTACAACTGATAACAATAGTGCAATTAGCACGCAATTTCCCTACATTATGAATTTCCTAGACACCTGATACATCTATGCAAGCTCTTCCCAATCTTTCCGCACTTTAACAATCACATGAGAATTTAGAGGCATATTACAGTTCTTAGAGAAATATTACCGATTGCATAAATACAATCGCTCCTTTCTTTGCCTGACCGCTTATCAACTGGGCTACCCTTACTGTGGTCATCCACCTCTTGCTGGATGTGGAAACCACTATTACTGGCCCCTGTCCCCACCTTGATACGTGCTACGTAAAACCCCGTGTAGTAGGTGACTTAGAGTATTTTGCATATAGATAAGTTTCCCCTTGTGTGGAAACTTGACAGTCACTGGGTCTGTAGACTTTATTCACCCTAGAGGTAATGGGTACTGCTTCTGCAGTTGACAATTAGCGCTTGCATCCCCACTCGTAGTTCTCCAACCCGAAGTAACCCTTAGAATATCAGCTGTAGATAATACCACCTCTACGTCCTATTGGTTCAATTTATTCTGAATCCAATTTACATACGTGCGAAGGACTCAACAACCACCCTGCTCCCTCCAGATCAAATTATATTACCTCCAGGCTTTAAGAGTCTTACTAGTTTGATCCTAAATGCTGTAAGCTGTTTGGCGTTTGTGATCTGGAGTCTTCTCAAACTAGCCCAAATATACTACTAGATCCAGCCCTATTTCGCTCCACGTTTTACCGTAATGACCTTTCAACAAGTCAACTGCCTCACTATAAGTCATCTACATTTGTACTGAATGCTCTGATATGAGAACAAGCGCATCACCCCTTTAACTTGGTCCCTTTATAATAACGCAAATTTGGTAACACCATTTGCAAGATCACAACCTATTCATGTACACTGCTTTAAAGATAACCAAAACTCCCTCCCAGTGTTCTCACCGGATTAAACAAAGGCAGACATAAATTCTGGAATTTTTGGTAGACCCTCTGACTTCCTTTACTAGTTACCAACAACATTTTTACACCCTTTACCTTCTCCAAAGCCTTAAGTTTTGCAGACACTAATGGTTTGTCCTCGCACGTCATAATGTTATCCAGCAGCCGCCCCCTTTCAGCTTCACATCTGCACACATTCCCTCTACAGCCTCTTTTCACATCCCTTTAAACCACAATCTATATAACTCATTCTATTTGTTCCTAACATCTAGGGTAACTTTAATTCAATCAGGTTTTACCGTATTTTTTTGTCTGATTAACTCCATACACTTGTTGTAAGTTATAGTAACAGAACCCTTTCCGAAGCTTGTAGTGAACGCGTTCTTTGCTTTGCATCCTTGGACCTTGCCCCAGCCAAACCTAACTTCTCAGACCCAGCCATTTTAGAGGGAATTAATAATCACCCCATTATACAAACTTAAGTAAACACCTTGTTGAGACAGATCCAAACAGGAGTCTTGGCACTTTAACTCTTGTAATATAAATCCTAGCCACCCAGGTGCTGGGTAATTAATTTTGGCTAAGTATCCTCCAACCACATCGAACCGTTTAAATTTGTGTACCCTATACCCACTTCCTTCAATCATCACTTAAGATTAAGTAATAGCAATTAATTTTGGTTACTGATTGCTCTGGTTTCAGAAGGACCAGCGGCCAAGAGTGGAAAATTTTTTATAGGGTTGCTTATCTGTAGTACCTCAACATTAGTTACATACAATAATCTCATTGGGAGACAACCAAATTGTTATCGTAGTTACCCCGTGTAGACATGTGAGAAAACTTAAACCACCTCTGATGCACTACTGGGGTGCACCCCTCGAACCCTCACTGCTTATCCCCGAACCAGTATATATGGGTACACCCTCTAAGCACGCGCTACTAATTAAATGGTACTGTATAGATTATATTAGTGTAGCTTAATGAAGGGGGGGTGGGTAATACCACAAAAGATACATCCATCATAAAAATACATTTGTCACATAATCCCACCACCTGTACCAGATTTTCTCTGTGGTCACTTTCTGTAGCTGATCACTCATAACCTAGCCAATTACAACAAACCAACTGCCAGCAGCATCTCTATAACTAGAAAGGTTTAACTTAACTGGTGATTGAATACTCTTTTATAAGAATCCCGCATTCCCCATCTCAGTTTTCGATGTCCTGCGACAACCGACCACGGTCTTTTTACGCAGACGGATGATATCCGTCGGTTTGTCCCGTTTCGAAGTACCGCTGATTCCAAGTAAAAACTACCTTTCCTCGTACGAGAGTCAACAGTTCACTCGGAGCAGGCGATCTATTTCCACCATCCCGCATGTCTCTTAACTCAGTGTTTATTACACTGATTTACATTAACCCTTCACAAGACGAATTTAACGTCTCATAACTAATTATACACATTTATAGTCACCTTCCATTAAAAGCTAGCCGATGAGACGAGGATTAACAACACGGATATGTCCCCTGGACACACACCTGGCCCATGCACCAGCACCCGTCGAACATTATTCACTAATTTTAACCACCCCTTTACGGTGGTCCCTAAATCACGTTCCCCTCACTCTTCACATGACGTCTCAACTCACTTCCTATATGAATTGAGGCCTATATGATCCTTAGGCCGCCGTACCCCATTTTTCCTCATTCCCGGTTTTTCTCACCTCTCCACCCATTCAAAACCACTCCCGCACCTGCCCCCCCCCCCCAGCTCGAACCCCCACCCCCTGCACATCTGCGCAGGCCACGGAACCCACTGGTTTCATTAAATAGGCAATACATTTTTTGACCCAAATAGCACATTAAACACTTATTAGACACTTATAGCTTCGGAAATTAAATAATTTCCACAACGGTATATTATTATTTTTTCTGTGGTACTTTGTAATGTTTGTAATATCGCCTTATGTCATATTAAGATTCAATTGTGATTTAGGTAAATAAAAGCCTTATTAATTGATTAATTGCGTGAGTATGGAATATTTTTTTAATTAGCTGGTGAGTGTAGGCCATCTTGGCACTGGTTTCCCAGGGAGGTTCATGATTTTTCCTGACCATAATACTCCGCCAAACTCTAACCATGATCCTCAGACGGTGAATTTGTATTTATATTAACAAAAATATATAGAAAATGACAAAAAAAAAATAAAACACGGGAAAAAAAAAAATGCGAGTCAGGGCGCTTTGTTAGGCCAGGCGCGGTCACCATCCATCGTATTAAATGGCTATAATTCCTTCTAGAAACATGTGTATAATTTAATGATTAATTAAACCAGAAGTGTACCCAAAAGTTTTCAGTATTTTTTTGTACACTAATTCAATTTTTTATTTTTTTTCGATATTTTTTTACTCCGTGCGGCGAAGTATCCGCGCCCTTAAAAAAACCACGTAAGATAAAGAATTTCGTTCGGATTTTTTAACCCCGAGGGTTAGCCACTCCGAATTAACCCAAGAAAACAGTGCATCATCGAGGACTGTCCGGTCCTTATTTCCATTTGTGGTCCTTAATCTTGTCCCCTCAGGATGCCATCCACGACCATCGACTAACATCCATGTGGAAATTATTTAATTTCTGAAGCTAAAGTGCCTTACTAAGTGTTGTTTTAATGTTTATTTGGTCAAAATTGTATTTTATTTTGAAATGGAACCAACTGGGGTTCCCCTGCGCCGGCGCAGATGAGCGGGGTTAGGGGTCAGAGCTGGGGCACGAGGGGGCAGCATGTTTTTTAATGGTGAGAGCAGTGAAAAAACCGGGGATGACGGAAACGGCGTTCACGGCGGCCTAAGAGTAATAAGCCTCAATTCATAATAGGAAGTGTCTGGACGGTCCTAGTGAAGAAGTGAGGAACGTGATTCCCGGACCAACGTAACTAAAATGGTAGAAATTATGAATATGAATAGGACCCGGTGCTGACTGGTGCACGCCATGGTGTTGTTCCAGGGAAAATACCCGTAGTTTAATCCTTACACATCCGCCCTCAGATCTTAATGGATGACCTCTAATGGTGTGAATGATTTATGAGAACTTTAAATCGCCCTTTGAATTAATGTAATCAGTGATAATCAACATCAAGTTAAGAGAATGCGGGATTGAAATAGAATCGCCCTTGCTCCGAGTGAACCTTTGATATCGTATCGAGGAGAGTGGAAGTTTATGGAATCCGACTTCTAAACCGGGGGGGAACAAACCAACGGAAACCTCGACCGACTGAATAAGAACCGTGTCCGGTGTGGCGGGACGATCGAAATGAATGTGAATGGAGGGAACAATAAGGTGCATCAATCCACCCCCAGTTAAGGTAACCCTCTAGTTATAAACCGAACTGATACTGGCCAGTTTTGTATGTTTTTAATTGGATAGGTTAAGTGATCCAGCCACATCAAGTACCACCAGGATAGCTGTAAGTGTGGATTATGTACAAATGTATTTTCCTTGAATGGATGAATCCATGTGTATCCGACCCCCCCACACCTTCATTCAGTTAAACTAATATAATCTATACATCCACAATTAATAATAGCGCCGTGCTTGAGAGTGCTACCCAATTTTATACTGGTCTCTGATGATGTGGACAAGTTGTGAGGCGCGGGGCCACCTGTAGTGAACCAGAGTTGCGTTGAAGTATTCGACACATGTCTACACGGGGTGACTACGGTAAACAATATGGTTGTCTCCATGAGCAATTATTGTAGTATATAATGTTGAGGTACCATTACAGGTTAAACACACTATAAAATTTTTCCACATCTGCCAGCTGGTCCTTCCTGAACCGGAGCAATCATAAAAAAATTTGTAAAAAATGAAATTAATGTACGTAAAAATAAGTTGACTGATTTGAAGGCAGTGGTAAGGTAACACAAATTTAATCGGTCGAGTGGTGAGATAATTAGCCCAATTAATTACCACCATGGGAGGCTAGATTTTATCACTAGAGAAAAGTCAAGAAATACTCTCACAAGGTTGCTACTTAAGTTATATAAAATTGGTTGATTATTAATTCCCTAACCATGGCTGGGTCTGAGGAAGTTAGTGTGCTGGCAAGTCCAGGGATGCCAAGCAAAGAAAGGCGGCACTAACAAGCGCGGAATCATGTTACTAAATCATACCAAACAAGTTATGGATTAATAGAACAAGAAACTAAACCACTGATGAATTAAATCTACACTAATTGCTTAGAAAAATTACATGATCATATAGATTGTGGTTTAAGAACTGTGACAGAGATCTGCTATAAATTGTGCAGATGATGCTAAAGGAGCGGCTGCTGGATCAATATTATGAAGTGCGGACAACATTTTGTCCCTGCAAAACTAATGCTTTTGGAGAAGTAAGGGTGTAAACAATGTTTGTTGTTGATCACGTAGTAAGGAAAGTCAGAGGTGTCTACCAAAACTCCAGAACTATGCCATGCCTGTGTTTAATCCGGAGAAAACTGGAGGATTTTTGGTCTATCTTTAAGCAGTCGTACATGATAGGATAATCTTGCAATTGTTAACAAAATTATGCTATTAAAGGACAAAGTAAGAGGAGATCCATGATTTCTCTACAAGCATCCCAAATGTAGATGACTCGTAGATGAGCACTGACTTGTTGGAGTCACTTAATAACTTTGGAGCAAAGTAGGCGGATTCTAGTAGCTAACTTTGCTAGTTGAAGACTCCAGATTCACAACCACAACCAGCTTACCCAATTTAGGATCAAACAGAAAGCACTCTTAAGACCGTGAGTAATAAATATGAGCTGGAGGAGCAATTGGTTGTTGAGTGCCTTGATTCAAATAAATTAACCACAAGACAGTAGAGTGGTTATCGAACAAGATCACAAGGTTACTTCCGGGTTGGCAGAAAATAAGATGGGACTGCAGGACCTAATTTCCAACTGCACCACCAACCCAGTACCTCTTGGAATACCACCGTCTACAAACCCCATGCACTGTCAAGTTCCACTAAGAAACTTTATCCTAATAATCAAGAATCCTAAGTCCACCTACGAAACGGGTTAGTAGGCAATATCAAGTGACATGGCCAGTAATAGGGTGAGTTGCCCCACATCATACAATGGAGGAATACCACAATAAGGTAGCCCAGTTATAAGATGCAGGCAAAGAAAAGGAGAGATTTTAACCTTCTGCAACGGAATCATTTTCTCTAAGAACTGGAATGCCTATAAGTCATGGGATGTTAATGAAAGATTGAAGAGCTTGCTAAGATGTATCAGGTGTCTAGGAAATCATAATGTAAGGGATTGCCGTTCTAACTTCACTTATTGTTATCATGTCACATGGGATGACACCCACAAGCTATGTTAAGGGCGATACTCATCGTAAGATGGTAACAATAGTAACTGATAGTGATACTAACCCGGACCACAACAAGTAGCCAACTAAAGATTGGCAGCTAACGTTCGGTAATGATGGCCTAGCTGAGTAGTCTTTGCCTTTGATGATGTGGTTACTATATGATAAAGCTGCGAGTAAAATCCACACTGAACAGCAATTAACGGATCAGGATCAACGACCTTTCATAAACGTAATTGCCTTAATGATGAAAGGTAACAAATGGAGATCCTGCATAAACTCACCTAGCGCGTTCTCTCGAATAAGAAGCCCCGTCATACGACACTGGTTTTATGTAACGTCAGCTGGGCATGAGAGAAAACAAATAGTAAGGCCGTAATTGTGATAGCCCCCAAGAAAATATCTACAATAAGGCTTGGGAACGCTACTGAAAGGCTTTCAATAAGGTACATTTTGCACCTTCTGGTATAAATAAGATTCTTGGCAATAGAGAGTTTGATAGGTTAGTGACCATTATGCCCTTTGTAAAGGTATGACTAAAAATGCGAGTCACCTTCTAAGGACCGCAGAGTCCACGTGAATTAGGCAGGCTTCCTCGTACTGATAATGAATGACTGGAGGAAGCCCATAAATACATTACGTGGTCTTACTCATGAAGTATTCACCCTAGTATATATATACTTCAATAGAGGATGAATTAACGGGTGGTATAAATTATGGAATTTGGGGACAGCATTAGATCAATGTAAATGTAGAAAGTCCAGACATGATTCCTTTACTCAAGCATCATGATCTAACCAAAGGATGTTAAAATTGAATCTGGAACAATACTGGGTGAGACTATCCGTGAAGCTGAACCATCCAGACCTACCAACAATTACCGGATGCGTATGGACCAATTAAAGCCGGGGGGCTCCACAACGAGCAAACACAGAACAGTTGACTGCTTACGAGATATAAGTATTAACATTAAATTAATAAATTCCTAGAGGAGGTAACGTCCCGAGCAAACCCAGATTTATGGTCACTATTTGCCACATCACGAGTGAAAAGATTCTAAGACCACTCCTCAGATTGTTTTTAATATGTAGTGCCAGAGTAATACAAAATGTACCGATTTTTGAATGACTGTTTGATGACAGGTCCGTCGGTGACGAAAACTGGGAGACAATAGTATTAAACTTTCAGGTTTGAGAGAATTATGCCTTTTACGCGGACATTAAGAAAGCTTCTCGGAGAGTTGGGTTCTGCAGGAGCTGACCGGGGATTGCACTAGGTTCTTATGGCCCGAGAAATCCTAGTGACCCACTGAGTCCCCTGAAGACTTTCCTTCAGGAGTGATTGTTTGGTGCTACCTCCAGTCCTTCTACTCCAGGCAACGATAAATCACACCTTAACATACGGGTGGTCCACTGATGAGTAATGGTAAAAATTTTAGTGGACAATTTCCGGTTGGGGGTACATCTACTGGAAAGAAGAATCTAATGACCATATACGCAGGCCCTAATGAATTTTATGCAAGGTGCAAATATGCCCAGCGGAATGGAACAGTAATTCGTCCTTTAAGGGTTCAAATAAATTAAAAACACCCCTGGATTGAAAGGGTACCCCCAATTATAGTGAAAAGTGCTGGACTGACGTGAACACAGAGAGAGACTTTTATCGTTAAATCTCATAACTACAGCCATGCCCAAATAAATTCTAACCAAGAATCTTACTTGCGAAAAAAAAAAGTTTTTTTTTTTTGGATTCAAAAATGCTTTTCGATTCCACTAGCTTAGTGTCCCCCCACTTACCATAAGAAGAAAAATGTTGATAGAGTAACATGGAAGCTTAAGTGTGCCTTGGGATGAAAACCTAACCTAGGAATTTGTTGAAAGGAGGAAGAATAATAGGTGAAAATGTAAAATTACCAATGTTGGAGTTCCCACGTAATTGGGCCATCCAAGATGAGAAAATGTACTCCACAATTTTTTTTGCGATGCTTCGAAATTTACATATGGAGGCGTCGCTTTACCTTCAATGTAATTATCCATGTTCTCACTTGTTTATTCTAAGGGCCTAAGGTGGCCTCCAATCAAATCACGCACCTTACCTACATTGGAATTAACGGCCATTTATGTAGGTGTCCAAAATTAGCCAATTATAGAAGAAATAATTGCGAGAGATAACTATCACGACACCGTAATTTTGGTCTATAACGAGGAATCCTTACAATGGATTCGTAATGGTAAAATAAAATTTTGTACGTACCAAAACAGAGTCGCTGAAATCAATCAAATGCAGAGAAATAAAACATTTTGGGTCAACATATGTTCAAC
>NW_026498914.1:0-10967 GCF_026875155.1 Cherax quadricarinatus | reverse complement strand
TAAAGAAATTTTCAGAGAGAATAATACCAAGAATACATCTAGAAAATAATACAGAGAGAATTATACCAAAGAATAATACTAAAGAAAAAATTATCAGGAAATATAACCAAGAAAAATACAAAAAGAATATATAGCAAGAGAATAATCCAGAGAATACATATGAGGAATATGAGCAAGAAATATTACAGAGAATACATACTAGAGGAATATATACAGAGAGAATATATACCAGAGAATATATACCAGATATATATATACCAGAGAGGATATATACCAGAGAATACATACTAGAAGAATATATAGCAGAGAGAATATATACCAGAGAATACATACTAGAAGAATATATATCAGAGAGAATATATACCAAAGAATACATACTAGAAGAATATATATCAGAGAGAATATATACCAGAGAATACATACTAAAAGAATATATAGCAGAGAGAATATATACCAGAGAATACATACTTGAAGAATATATATCAGAGAGAATATATACCAGAGAATATATACTAGAGGAATATATAGCAGAGAGAATGTATACCAGAGAATACATACTAGAAGAATATATACTAAAGAGAATATATACCAGAGATATATATACCAGAGATATGTACCAGAGAGAATATATACCAGAGAGAATACATACTGGAAAAATATATACCAGAGAGACTACATACTAGAAGAATATATACCAGAGAGAATATATACCAGAGAATATATACCAGAGAGAATACATACTTGAAAAATGTATATCAGAGAGAATATATACCAGAGAGAATATATACCAGAGAGAGAATATATACCAGAGAGAGAATATATACCAGAGAGAATATATACCAGAGAGTTATATACCAGAGAGAATATATACCAGAGAGAATATATACCAGAGAGGATATATACCAGAGAGAATACATACTAGAAGAATATATACCAGAGAGAATACATACTAGAAGAATATATACCAGAGAGAATATATACCAAAGAGAATGTATACCAGAGAGAATACACACTAGAGAGAATATATACCAGAGAGATATATATCAGAGAAAACACACACTAGGGGGAATATATACCAGAGATAATATATTATCTGGAGAAAGGAAGAATAAAATAGAGGTAAACCAGGAAGGAAGTACATCTTGGTGTCCACTATTATTCTTCCATCAAGATAGAGTCAAACTGTCTGTTTTCTCATCAATGTTTTTGAGAGTTTACGAATTTGTAGTCCAGAGTTCATAGATGAAGAAATATCCAAAATTTATGAAATAGCCAGTGATCTGAAATACCCAAGAAATGTAATTGATAAATCATTTAAAATTGCTAGAAATACTTTTTACAACCCAAAAAGGGACAACCAACCTTATTCAACTAAAAATATGTTGGTTCTCCCTTACCATGAAAACTTGGTTGATATGCCTTCTCTACTTAAGACTTTTAATATTAAAGTTGTATTTAAAAATCTTGATACAGTAAAAAACTTTTGATAAGGAATTCCCCTCAAAATGCTGAAGGATGTGTCTGTAAGATTCCTTGTAAAATTTGCGATAAAGTTTATTACGGTCAAACTGGTAAAAATCTCGAACTTAGATTAAAACAACATAAATATAGCATTAGAACTGGACAAGATTCCAATGCTCTATTTATTCACGTGAGAGATTTTAACCATCCAATTGATTTTCAAAAAGTTGAGAAAGTTGTATCAAGCAAGTCCATGGTTGACAGAAATATAATTGAATCTTGTTTCATAAAAATCAGTTTTGAAAGTAATATGAATATTTCCTAGGTTTGTATAAATTAGATTCTTTTATAATTAATAAAATTTGGTTAGAGTTTAATAATACATTGGACAAATAATAAACCTTATTTCTTGGGTAGAATAATTTATTAGTGGGTTGTCGTGAGGACCTGTCTAGTTGGACCAGCGGACCTACTGCAGTGTTCTTCTTTTCTTATGAATCCGGTATTGTCGCGCGTCAGGTGTTTCTTTGTTGTGGGGGTTGACTGTGAGGTGTGGTCTAAGCCCTTTAATTGCCTTCCTTTGATGTATTACTTTCATAGTTCCTTGACAATGTGAGTAGTCACGAAAGTTCTTGGAATTTCACTACTCTTTCACAGTGGTTGTTTTGCATATTATAATATATATATTAAAATATATATATATATATATATAAATATAATATATTAAAAATAAATTATAACATGCAATAAAAACCCTAAAAAGTTATTACCAAGGGCTTGTCCTCCTCAGAGAAATTAATGAACAGAAAAAGGAAATAATAAAAGACAAACTAAAACTTTATTTTTATTTTTATATATATAAAGTGTTTATGTTTGTCTGTTATTATTTTCTTTTTCTGTTCATTAATTTTCCTGAGGAGGAGCCATGCCTTGGTAATACTGTCTGAAGTTCGTTACAGGGCTGAGTAAAGCCTTCACATTCACTGTTTTTTTTAAGGCTGACTTGGCATCAGTTAGCAGTCTAGGTTAGCATCATCGCGGGCAGGGAAAACAGCAGAACCAAAGGAAGTCGCCGATCACAGTCAAATTTAGAATCATAGTGGAAGGCCAAAAATAAATGTCGAGGTTGCATTTGGGTTTTATAAGTAGTATGACATTGTGGAAGCTTTTGACCCAGTGGACGTATTATCGGCAAACGAAATTTTATGCAACTGACCATCCAAGATTTACGCAATTGTAGATACAAGATGCATTTGGTTGCCTAAAAAATGAAAAAACTAAACTGGCAGAAATTTCAACATACAAAAGACATTACTTATCTGGGGGATGTGTAATTTCTTATCCCATTTTCCATTGATTTTCGGAAGTCTAACCAATTCGTGGTTTCTTATTCTGTAGGGGGTGGGGAACCTTTATAACTCGACAATTTCTGCTCCTATGAGAGGTTTCACCACATTTATCCTCTAGAGCTACGAGATATTTCTTCCGTTTCACTCTCGTCTTGCCCAGTTCGCAAAAACATCGCGTCGTCTCTTCCCAAGCGCCGATAACCCTGTATCGCTGTGTTCGTTTTTTATTTCCAAATTAATTTTTTATTAACTAACAATATATATGTATGTATTTACAGGCAAAATACATAACCTTTTCGGAAAATATACAATATTTTCACAGATATATACCAGAGAGAATATATAGCAGAGAGAATATATAGCAGAGAGAATATATACCAGAGAGAATATATACCAGAGAGAATTTATACCAGAGAGGAATATATCGCAGGAGAATATATAGCAGAGAGAATATATAAGCCGAGAGAATATATAGCAGAGAGAATATATAGCCAGAGGGAGAATATTATAGCAGAGAGTATATATACCGAGAGAATATTAGCAAGAGGGAGAATATTATAGCAGTGCGAATATTATACCAGAGAGGGAATATATAGCAGAGAGAATATATAGCAGAGAGAATATATACCAGAGAGAATATATACCAGAGAGAATATATAGCAGAGAGAATATATACCAGAGAGAATATATAGCAGAGAGAATATATAGCAGAGAGAATATATACCAGAGGAGATATATAGCAGACGGTGAATATTAGCAGAGGGAATATATACCGAGAAATATATAGCAGAGAGATTATATAGCAGAGAGGAATTTTATTACCAGAGAGTATATATCGCAGTGAGATATATACAAGAGCGGAATATATACAGAGAGAATAATAGCAGAGAGATATATACCAGAGAGAATATATACCGACCGAGAATATATAGCAGAGAGAATTATTACCAGAAGAGGAATATATACCAGAGAGAGAATATATACCAGAGAGAATATATACCGAGACGAGGATATATACTGAGAGAATATATAACCAGAGAGATATATTACCAGAGAGGAATATACCAGAGAACTACATAGTAGGAAGAATATATAGCAGAGAGAATATTATACAGAGAATACATACTAGAAGAATATATAGCAGAGAGAATATATTCCAGAGAGGATATATACCTGAGAGAATATATACCAGAGAGGTATATATACAGAGAGAATATATTACCAGAGAGAATATATACTGGGAGAATATATACCTGAGAGAATATATACCAGAGAGATATAGACCCAGAGAGGTTTTATCCAGAGAATACATTTACTAGAGAATATATAGCAGAGAGATAAATACCAGGAGAATACATACTGAAAGAATATATAGCAGAGAGAATATTATAACAGAGAATACATACTAGAAGAAGAATAAATAGCAGTTGAGATTATATACCAGAGAGGATATATACTTGAGATAATTATACCAGAGAGAATATATACCAGAGAGAATATATACCAGAGAGAATATATACCAGAGAGAATATATAACTGAGAGAATATATCCAGAGTGAATATATAACCAGAGAGGAGATATATTACAAGAGAGTACATACTAGAAGGAATTATATGCAGAGAGGAAAAATAAATAACTTTTATTTTTTTTTTTTTAACCAGAGAATAAATCTAGAAGATTATGTGGCATAGAGAATATATACAGAGAGAATATATACCAGAGAGAATATATACCTGAGAGGAATTTAT
The DNA here is from genome assembly GCF_026875155.1 of Cherax quadricarinatus. Taxonomy (NCBI): domain Eukaryota; kingdom Metazoa; phylum Arthropoda; class Malacostraca; order Decapoda; family Parastacidae; genus Cherax; species Cherax quadricarinatus. Next base: position 6,408 of record NW_026498914.1, on the reverse strand, counting down.
ACCAGAGGGATATATACCAGAGAGGATAATTACCAGGAGAATAACTAGAAGAATAATAGCAGAGAGACTAATATCCAGAGAAATCATACTAGAAAGATATATATCAGAGAGAATATATAACAGAGGAATATATTACCAGAGAGAATCTATAGCAGAGAGGAATATATAGCAGAGAGAATATATTACCTGAGAGAATATATACCACAGTTATATCCAGAGGGGATATATACCAGGAATAATACTAGAAGAATATATAAGCAGAGAGAATATTACCAAAGAAGGGGGCAGGAATACATACTAGACGAATATATATAGAGAGAATTATATACCAGAGAATACATACTAGAAGAATATATATAGGGAGAGTATTTACAGAGCATACATCTAGAAGAATATTATAGCAGAGAGAATTATATACCAGAGGAATACATACTAGAGGATATATGTAGCAGAGAGAATATATCCAAGCAGAATAACATTTACTAGAGGATTATATTGCAGAGAGAAAAAATACAGAGAATATATACATTAGAATTTATAAAGAGAATATATACCAGCTATTATATATACCAGAGAGGAAATTTACCAGGAGAATACAAACTAGAAGAATATATAGCAGAGAGAATATATACCAGAGAATACATTACTAGAAGAATATATATCAGAGAGAATAAGATATCAAAGAAATATATACTAGAAGAATATATATCAGAGAGAATATATCCCAGAGAATACATACTAACAAAGCATATATTGCAGAGCAGAAATATTACCAGAGATTACATACTTGAAGATATGTAGCAGAGAGAAAATATATACAGAGGAATATATACTATAGGAATATATCGCATAGAGAATATATACAGAGATTACATTCTTTTGGGGGAAGTTTGTAGCAGAGGTAAATATATACCAGCAGATATATTCTAGAGGAATATTAGCAGAGAGAATGTCTACAGAGAAAACATACTAGAAGAATAATATACTAAAGAGAATATATACCAGAGAGGATATATACCAGAGATATATACCAGAGAGAATATATTACCAGAGAGAATACATATAGAAAAATATATACCAGAGAGAATACTTACTCGAAGAATATATTACAGAGAGGAATATATACAGAGAGGAAATATATACCAGAGAGAAGCACATACTTGGAAAAATGTTATATCAGAGAGAATATATACAGTGAGAAATATATACCAGAGAGAGAATATATAACCAGAGAGAGAATATATCTAGAGAGAATATATACCAGAGATTATTACAGAGAGAATATATACCAGAGAGTATATATACCAGAGAGGAGCGATTATATACCAGAAGATACATACTAGAAGAATATATACAGGGAGAATAAATACCAAAGAATACATACTAGAAGAATATATATCAGACAGAATAATAACCAGAGAATACATCCTAAAAGAATATATGCAGAGGAATATATACCAGAGAATACATCCTAGAGGCATATGGTAGCAGAGAGAAATAATCTACCAGAGAATACATACTAGAGGAATATATAGCAGAGAGAATATATACCAGGAGAATATATACAGAATTATATACCATAGAGGATATAACAGAGAATACATACTGAAGAAAACATATAGCAGAGAGAATATATACCAGAAGAATACTTACTAGAGAATATATTTTAGAGAGAATATTTATACCCAAAGAATACATACTAGAAAGAAATATATCAGAGAGAAATTATTACCAGATAATACATACCTAAAAGAATATATATCAGAGGAATATATACCAGAGATTCATACTAAAAGGTATATATAGCAGAGAGAATATTTACCCGAGAATACTACTTGAAGAATATGTAACAGAGAGAATATCTACCAGAGATTATTATACTAGAGGAATATATAGCAGAGAGAATGTATACCAGAGAACACCATACTAGTAAGAATATATACTAAAGAGAATATAACCAGGAGAGAATATATACCAGAGATATATACCAGAGAGCATATATACCAGAGGAGATACATTTACTAGAAAACTATATAACAGAGAGACTACATACTTGAAGAATCTATACCACAGAGAAAATATACCAAAGAGAATATATATCCAGAGAGAATACATTACTTGAAAAATGTATATCAGAGAGAATATATACCAGAGAGAATATATACAGAGAGAGAATATATACCAGAGAGAGGAATATATACCAGAGAGAATTATACCAGAGAGTTATTACCAGAGAGACTAGATACCAGGAGAGAATATTACCAGAGAGGAATATACCAGAGAGAATACAACTAGAAGAATATATACCAGAGAGGAATTTATAACCAAAGAAAAACATATTGAAGAATTATACCAGAGTGAATATATTAACCCAAGAGAATGATACCAGAGGAAAACACAATAGAGAGAATGTTACAGAGAGAGATATATATCAGAGGAAAAACACACACTTGGTGGATATATACCGAGTTAATATATTATCGGGGAAAGGACGTTTAGATAAGAGGGTAAAACCAGAAGGAAGTACATTTGGTGTACTCTATTCTTTCTTACATCAGAAAGAGTCAAACTGTCTGTTTTCTCAAGCAAATGTTTTTGAGAGCTTTACGTATTTGTAGTCCTGAAGTTCAAGATGAAGAAATATCAACATTATGAAACAGCCCCAGTGATTGAAATACCCAAGAATAATGTTAATTGATAAATCATTTAAATGCTAAGAATACTTTGTAAACCAAAAAAGGGACACCAACCTTATTCAACTAAAAATATGTTGGTTCTCCCTTACCATGAAAAGTGGTTGATATGCTTCTCTTCTTAAGACTTTTAAGATTAAAGGTGTTATTTAAAAATCTTGATTACAGTAAAAACTTTGATAAAGTTTATACGGTCAAACTGTTAAAATCTCGAACTTAGATTAAAACAACATAAATTTAGCATTAGAAACGGGAATCAAAGATTCCAATGCTCTCTTTTATTCACGTGAGAGTTTTATCCATCCAATTGATTTTCAAAAAATTTGAGAAAGTTGTATCAAAGCAAGTCCATGGTTACAGCAATATAATTGAATCTTGGTTTCATAAAAATCAGTTTTTGAAAGTAATATGAATAATTCCTTAGGTTTGTTTAAATTAGTGCTTTTATAATTAATAATATTTGACGTTAGAGTTTTAATATACATTGCGACAATTAATATACTTATTTCTTGGGTAGAATAATTTTATTAGTGGGTTTGTCGTGAGGACTGACTAGTTGGACCTAGCGGACCTACTGCAGTGTTTCCTCTTTTCTATTATGAGTCCGGTATGTCGCCCCCCCGCGGGGGGGGGTAGGTGTTTCTTTGTGTGGGGGTTGACTGTTGAGTGTGGTTAAGCCCTTTAATTGCTTCCTTTGATGTTATTACTTTCATAGTTCCTTGGAAATGTGAGTAGTCACGAAAGGTCTTGGAATTTCACTTCTCTTTCTCGGTGTTTGTTTTTGGAATATAAATATATATATATATAATAATATATATATATATATATATATATATATATATATATATATATATTTATTATTATATATATATATATATATACATGCAATTAAGATCTCAAGTAAAAACAGGTGATTTTCAAAACATGCAAGGGACAAACCACTGTGGAAGAATAGAGAAAATTCCAAGCGCTTATATATAAATATTATAAATTATTTATATATATATTTATATAGAATATATATTATTATATATATATATATATATTTTATTTATATATATTATATTATATATATATATATAGCGCTTGGAATTTCTCTATTCTTCCAGTGGTTGTCTTGCTTTATTTTTGAAATCACCTGTTTTACTGTGATCTATTGCATGTATCTATATATATCATATATTATATATATTTATATCTATATATATATATATATATATATATTATATATTTATATATATATTTATATATTATTTTATATTTATATTATTTCTCCCCACAGAGTCATCAGTTAAGCTATCCGGCAATTAATTTGGAACATACAAAATGGTAAATCATTCCGAGCACAATTCGAAGAGACCCCAATGCTATCAACGGTTCGTATAGAAGGGTTAGTTGCAACTTATCACACACTCCTATGGCATAACCGCACCGTCAGATTAGTTATTTCGCATAGTTGACGGACAGTATCGCGCGATGGAGCAAGAGTTGTCTTTCGGGATGGTACTGTTTGCCCTCTCACACTTGACAGACACTAACGTGAGGTCAGTTGTACTCATTCCCTCAAGAGGTAGTTTAGACTTGAAATGCGCTTAATTTAGTGTAAGAAATGCGCTATTGTAATCAACAATGGCTAATTTTAATTAAAAAAATAGTTGTCTAGCTAAGAAATGCTTTTATATTTCCCACAATTAACGCAAAAAAAATAGCAGAGGCTAAAGCCCACAGGAACGCTGCCTCCTCTCTCTTCTCACCTCTCTCTCTCTCTCTCTCTCCCGGGATCGACCGAGGATATATTAAGTGTATGTTAGCGACACAAATTTATAGGGGAGGGCGCAGATTCGTACAGATGAAAAATTTAATTGAAGCTTATTTCAGAGGTAAGAGGCCCATTTTTTCCTCAGTTAACGTCATAATAGTTTGCATAAATGTTGGGTAAGTAAAAAGGTACTCACTGGTATTGCACCGAGAGCTGGTTTTGGGAGGTTACAGATGGTTTATGACGGCAGTTTAAAACAAGACACACAGGCATGTTTAATATGTTGTTTTTAGAAAAGGTTTCTCCCGAATAACAATGACCAAGAAACTTCGTAACGAAACGTTTCCTCCATAAAGAATTTTACACGGCCCCAAGGGTTTTTTTTTTATGGCTAAAGGCTGTATTTTGACGGAGAATGTTACAGAACTTGTGGCGGAAAATAAGCTCCAAAGAGAACTCTTCCAAATCATATTCAATATTTTTGAATTAATATATAATATATTTAAAATATTTATATATATATATATATATATAATATTAATATATAATGCAAGGAAAATCGAAAGAGCGGGCGAAATATACACAAACAGATCTCTGGCTAAGGAGACTAGAACTTACAAACCTTGGAAAAATTAAACGGACCTTTTCCAATTTTCTGGGTTCGAGTCTCTTCAGCCAGAGATAAATTTTTGGTATATTTCGCCTTCTTGCAATTCCTTGCATTTTTAAAAAACTCTAGTAAGGTTATGCATGCGGGGAAATGAGAAAAAAGCTGAAAGCCTTCTCCCTGAAAGCTGGCTCCCTTTTGGAAAAAGTCTAGCGCAACTGGACCCCAAAGGTTTGTCCAGTGTGGTAGAATGGTATAGCACTCGTACCTTTTCCAAAGGGTTCGTAGCTTCGAGTCTTCTCCAGGAGCCAGAACAGTGTTATATTATATATATATAATATATATATTAAAATAATTATATTTATATATAAATTTAGTTGTAGCTACAGTTAGAGTAAGAGGTAGATGGGAAAAGAGGAAAATGGCAAAAACAAGCAAGGGGAGGTGAAAGTGTATAAACTAAGGGAGGAGGAAGTTCGGGGAGATATAAGCAACTATTGGCAGAAAGGGGACTGGTGCAAGTATAGCATGGGGGGGGGGGGTTTAAAGAGGGTTGGAGTAGTTTTTTAGAATGCAGTATTAGAATTGGGGCAGAAGTTTTGTGGGTTATAGGGGTGGGTGCAGGAGGAAAGAGGATGATTGGTGAATGATGAAGGGAAAGGTGTGAGAAAAGAGAAAAAGTTTGGCTATGAGAGGTTTTTACAAAGCAGAAGTGTTATAAAAGAGTAGAGAATATGGAATTAAAAAAAAGGTGAAGAAGTGGTGAAAAGTGCAAAAGGGAGCAGATGATGAGTGGGAGAGGCACGTTAAGAAAATTTTAAAGAAAATAAAAAAAAATTTGGAGTGATTAAAACAAGTTAAGAAAGCCCGAGAACGAAGGATATGTCATTTAAAAACAGAGTAGGGGAGTTAGTAGTGGGGGGGGGAGGGGAAATTTTAGGTGGATGGGGAAATTTAGAGGAACTTTTTTAAAGTCGCGAAAAAGGGGAAACGGTAATTTTATGCATGGCCAGGGGGGATACCCTTTTACAGTGAAGAAGAACAGGACTGAGGTGGGGGGGAAGTGCGTGAGGCATTACGTAGAATGAAAGCGTAAAGCACTGGAATGAAGGGCATGACGAAATGTTAAAAGCAGGGGGGGGGGGGTAATGTTGGAGTGTTGGATTTTTGTTTAACAAATGTTGAAAGAGGGTAAGGTACCTAGGGGTTTACAGAGGCATGTATAGTCCCTTTATATAAAGGGAATGGGAAAAAAGATTGTAAAAATTATAGAGGTATAAGTTTACGGAGTATACCAGGAAAATGTACGGTAGGGTTTTAATTGAAAGAATTAGACGAAAAAAGAAAGT
>NW_026498912.1:0-16018 GCF_026875155.1 Cherax quadricarinatus | reverse complement strand
GGGGACGGAAATTCTAAACATGTGGATGTCGTTGCGCCTTGGCGCACATCCCCGCCCCCTTTTTTCCCCGGGATGCCAGCGGGCGGGGATCCAGTTAAATTCGATTTTTCCCCTAAACTTTAAGGCTGTCATTTGCTCAGGATCGTGTGATGGGGGAAAACATTGTCCTGTGGTTGAGGATGGGAGAAGGCACGATTGCAAGGTGGAATAAACATGTATGACAGTCGGAGTCGATGTGTAGGCGTGAAAATGCCGCTAAATTCGCCCCCAGCTTAGTTTGAAGGATCGTGCATGGTCAGGGAGTCGCCACCTTGGTTTTTGTGACAATTGGGGTACGTCCAGCTGTGTCTCTTCCGTCAGGGTCGACAGAACCACTGTGAAATAACTGCACTGTGCCTCCCCTGCCAATCCCATCTGTCTCACCATGATTGTGAGGGTGTCTTGATGCAAAACCCTTTAGAGATGGGTACTGCATGATGCAAACTCGCTGGATCGGGGCCCCAGGGAGGTGGGGGATGGAAACCCAGCAACAGGAAGGTCACAACTCTTCTCGAGGAGTATTGTATGGCACGCTTTCGCCCACAACAAAACGAACAAATCCAGGAGTAGCCCCGTGAAGAGTGTGGACTTTTTCATGTTTCAATACCATCTCCTTATGGGGTCCCTTGCTGCCGGTGCAGAATCTGGCATTTTTGCAGGCTTTATGTATATTTACTCTGTCACCCAAGGGAAGGGAACCCGGGCCTCAGATCTGAGACTACTGTTTTGGTCCAGTGGGGGCCCCAAAAGCATGTTCTTATCCCCTGATTTTGTACGACCTCCCCCCTTTGCCTGCTCTGCGGGAAGAGATGACTAAGCCGGTGCACTGTAGTCAATGACGAGCGATACTTGTACAAGTCAAAAGAAGTCTCTTTTTCTTGCCCCCGCACGGGCCCACAGGCCTCATGGCTTGAGTCTGAGTAGGCACAGACCCCGCATACCGGCCTTTTTGAAGGTCAGCTTTTTATCAATGTAATCCCCAAATACAGGGAGGGGCCGGGGGACTCAATTGCTACTCAAAAGCCTTTTCAAAGGGCGAGGGAGACACGAACTAGGGTTTTTTGTTACTATACAATCTGGGTTAGTAGAGTTTATGCACTCTGCTGTACCCACTCCTTTGGTGAAGCCAAATATGTGACGATGAGAGGGTCCAAGTATCCATAGGAGGCGGTTAAACGAACATCCTCTCAGCAGTCTTGGCTAAGGCAGCTGTCAGCGGATATTGGGTCCTCATACTGCTGGGGTCCTTTGGGCTTTTGAATGGTAAGATGGTAGCTTTTCATCCAAGCTGCGGGCCCCGTGGCCCTGGTGGCTAAAGAGCTTCCCGCTTCACACACGGGAAGGGCCCGGGTACAAATTCGCCGCGGGTTGAAACATTTCGACACGATTCCTTACACCTGTTTGTCGTTCAATCTAGCAGCAAATAGGTACCTGGGTGTTAGTCGACCTGGTGGGGTCGCATCTGGGGACAAGATTTAAGGACCCCAATGGAAATAAGTTAGACAGGTCCTCGATGACGCACTGACTTTCTTGGGTTATCCTGGGTGGCTAACCCTCCGGGGATTAAAAATCCGAACGGAATCTTAATTATCTTATCTTATCCTGGCCCTCCACGACTTGTTAATGACGTCAGTAGGCCTCTCCCATCCACTCTGCCAGCCCGTGCAATCATGGAATACGTCACACCACGATGCCCGGGCAGTGTCCACCTCCTGTTCTTAGGTCCACGCACGCACTCGGAGTTCCAAGTCCGTGAGGCCTTCATCAGTCACATCTTCCGACTCACATGCAGCTTGTATCGTTAGCTGGCGCTGTGGCAGAAGATCCGTCTGTATATTCCGGATGTCCTTTGGGAGCTGAGTGGAGGCTCCCCCTGGAAGTGAAAAGCACCACAAGTTTCTCAGCTTCCTGGGATGGTTCGGTGTAGCTGGTGGCCTCGGCTTGCTCTTGCCAGTTCTATGTTGAGCTTGCCCCATATCTCAGATAAGGTGGTGTGATGCCCGAATGCTGAGCACCACCCCAGCCATTTCTCCAGTTTTTACTCTGAGAGGAGACTCTGCGGGAATGGCGCACACTAGCTCTCAAGTAACTTCCTGTTCTCTGCCGTAGGTTAACGCCTGTATAGCTTCCTAAAAGAGTTGAGCAGTGGTTCTGCTCCCAGCACCTCGTCTGTAAGTAGAACCACCAGTCTCTTTTGTGAGAGTGTCCTGTGTACTTTGGAATTGCGCTCTTCATAAGACTGCTGCCTTAGGTGAGAACAGTAATTAGCTCCTGTTCCAGCCGTATCACAGTCTTCAGATAGAGATATTGGCCACTAGTCCCCATGAAGATAATCCTGGAACACCTTCCAGTTGGCCCTCTTTAATACGTCCCCATCTAGGAGGCAGCAAAACTGTAGGGAGGCCGTTGAAGTTGAAGGTGGTGTATCACTGCAAAGTGGTCACTGACAAGGTGAGATGAGTTTCCCATGTGGCACCTGTTGCGAGTTGGTCTTGACCCGGAAGGTAAGGTCGAGGCACCACCCAACAGGTGTGTGGGTCCTCCTGTTAGCAAATTTACCTCTGAATATCGTGTAGGACACCCTCCCCATTGCATATTGTCCCTGCCAGCACATTGGTTGTTTGAGTGAGAGTGCAGCATTGGGTGATGCTCTTGAAATCTCCACCCATCATAATACATTCAGTGCGTGCTAGTGCGAGGATTCTGCAATGTCGAGGTGTGTCTTGGGTTCTTGTAGATGTTATAGTGGTAATGGGCTCCCTCAGGTAGTGCACAAGGAAGGCCTGTAACCTCGACATCCTACCCTCATCCAGGGTTGCTATAACCTCTGAGTATTGTATTGGATAACAAATACAGCTGTGGCCTCTATAGTGAAACTCCCGGGTCCATGTGACGAAAATACCCAAAAAACAGGTAGTTTTTTGGGCACATTTCGGGAGAGTAAGATTTCTTGTAGAAAACGGCAACCTGATCCCGAATTACTCCCTCCACAAGAGGTCTTTTTCCCCCTGGGGCCCGAAGGTTCCTTGAAAACCCTTGGGGGTGTATTTGGTACCGGGTTTTTTCCTCGCTGTGTTTCCTGAAGGAGACGAGTCCTCCCCGCCTGAGAACCCAAATTCAGGCACCACGTCTCCCCTCGTCAGTAACACACCTCAACGTACTCCATCCCAAATGTGCTTTTTTCCCATGGAGTTGAGGGGTTTTGAAAATAAATCCGTAAACCCCTTGATGATGCTCAAATCCTCCCTTGAAGCCTCTTGGGGTTGGGGTTTCGAAACAGTGTTTTTTTATCTGTGCTGTTGTCGTCTGTGGGGACCCTGGGGGTTGGTTTTCTTTATTGTATGAACCGGGGTCTGTTCTGTATACCAATTTGGGTACCCGGGGATCGCTGGTGAGGTGCCTTTTGAGTCTGAAAAGCCCCGTGCCGGGAAGGGGAGGGGCCTCTTTTGTTTGCTATGGCTGGTGGGGGGTAGTTTTGTGCCGCCCGCTGATGCATTGACCATTTTTACCCGTTATGCCTCCTGTTCCTCGTTTCTGTTTCTTCGTTTAGGTAGGGGGAAAGGGCTTACCTTGACTCCTGGGTTAGGCTTTGAGGGGGAAAAAAATTGGGGGATTGACTTGGGGTTTGCTCTGAAATCGCGTATTGCGCATTCTCTGCACCCATCGTTTGCTGAGAGTGAGATCCTCATAGCCTGTTCCGAGTTTTGGATCTTTCCCGACTCCTTGAATTTTGGCGAGCCTCTCGGGGGACGAGGATTTCCCGGGTGGTGTTTCTGCTGCATTCGGGCATTTTGGGGGGGGGGTGGCGATGCATTTTTTCGCTTGGGGACATTACCGGGAGGGTGGGGCTGGGGCCCAACCCACAGATTCTCTGTTTTGACAGAGTGCACCCAGGGGTCCATAAAAGCGACACTTGAAACGTGAACTGGTTCTGTTGTAAGGCCTGACATCGTACCTGCCCCAAAACCCAGGGTTTACTGGGGTGGGATGGGCCTACAGCTGAAAAGACCCTTTGGTTGTGCGTTGCCTGCCTCTTCCTTTAGACGTTTTACTGACAACCCAGGGGTGGCCTTTTCCTCGATGGCATCACACGGGTACGCATCACTACACCCTTTTGGTGATCTTCGCCGAAGCCATTCCTCCGGGTGAATACGATCTTCTCCATACTCTCTTAAGGTGGAACATTTCCTTGTTGAAGAGTCAAATTGGTTCTCCCACAAGTGAACCATTCTTGAATTTCAGGTTTGTCGTGATTCCAGGTAAAAACCCGCCATAGGGGGTTTTTCTGTGGTCCCCGAAGACTTCATTTTGAATTTCCCATTGGCAACGGTTCCTGCTCCCTGGAGGGACGGCGCTTCTTCTTGTTGTCCACATTTTTTCACCCCTCTTGGTTTTCAGGGTGGGTGTTTATTTCCCCCCTGTTTCCATTGCGCGGGCCCCATTTTGGGAACTGTCAGATCTGCTACAAGTACGGGATCTTCCTCTTTCCTCCGAAACTTCTTCGCTAGAATGCGCCCCACATTTCCAAATCCGACCTCTGCGTGTTCAGGAGCATCGGGGCCTCTTTTTTTTCGGCAAAAGCCATGTGCCTATTTTGTGATAAGGATGAAACCGGAACTGAGTGTTGAACGAGTCCGTTGCCTGATTGCTTGAAGTGAATTTGGGGACAAACATACATTTGTATGTAAAAATTTTCGCCAAGACCGTAGTCCTGGCATGGGCCAAATCTTGCGAGACCCACTCGGCCCAGGGGGAAAAGGGTTTTCTACAATGAGCATGTATGCTCCCAAAGCACTCTTCGGGTCAGTTCAACGGGGTATCTCAAAGCGACACCATATGACTCCAACAGGACACATCGGGAGGGGGAAATATGTCGTTATCACAGGTAAAGCTTTCGGGTTCTTTGATCCCAGGGTACCTAGTTTTCGCAGTCATCTCTGGGCCATTTCGGGAGGGAATACATTTTCATTTTGCCTGGATGTCTCAAACTTTTGAAATCCAAAGATAGTGTTTAGGGCCTTTTGGACAACTCTGACAGTACTGGCAACTCCTCCTCGCCTTGTCTACCATCACTTGGCTGTGGAAACCCAAACAAGCCGATGGATGGGGGTACACTGCGCTCTGGACCAGCTCTTAATATGGATGGGTTTCCCCTGATCGCGCTCGGTCCCACTTTGAATGGGTATCCCCTAAGCCCTCCCCCATAAGTTTCTGGCTTTTCCCCACCAGTTTGGCCTGTCACTGTTTGGGGACGTAATCTCAACATGTGATATCTGTTGCGCCTTGGCTGCACATCTGCCCCTCTTTTTCCCGGGATGCCACATGCGGGGGATCCAGTTCAATGTCGATCTGTTATCCTAACTCAAAGGGCTGTCTTTACTCGGGACGATGTGATGAGGTGAACATTGTCCGGGGTTGAGATGGGAGAAGCACGATTGAGGGGGGGAAATAAACATGTATGACAGGCGGGTCGAGTCGGTGGGGCATGTGACAACCCTGCTAAAATCCCACCACTTAGTTTGAAGATCGTGCAGTGGTCGGGGAGTCGCCACCTTTGGTTTTGGACAATTGGGGTACAGTCCAGCCTGCTTCTCCTTTCGGGGTCGACAGAACCATCTGTAAATACACTGCACATGTGCCCCCCTCTGGCAATGCCATGCTTGTCTCACAGAAATTTTGTGAGGGTGTCTTGACTGCAGAGACGCTGAGAGGGGTAGCTGCATGATGCAAACATCAGCGGATCTGGCCCGGGGGAGGGGGGAGGGTACCCACAACGGAAGGTCACAACTCTTCTCGGGGAGTATTTGTAAGGCACACTTTGCCCCAGCAAAACAAACGAACGAACCCAGGATAGCCCGTGAAGAGTGTGGGATCTTGTTCATGGTTTGTAAATTCCACTCCTTAGGGGGTCCCTTGGCGCCGGGTGCAAATCGGGGCCACTTGCAGCTTTATTATATTTCTCTGTCACCAAGGGAAAGGGAAACCCGGGGCCCCAACGAGACATACTTGTTGGCCAGATGGGGCCCCAACATAGTCTTATCGCCTGATTTTTTACGCCTCCACCCTTTCCTGCCGCGGGGAAAATAGCTAACCCGGTCACTGTATCAATAGGGGGGTATACTTTTACATAGACAAACAAGTCACTTTTTTTCCCCTGCACGGTGCCTCTCATGCCCATGGCGTTGAGTCTGAGTAAGCCTGACCGACAAAAACTCGGGGTGTTTTTTGAAAATCAGCTTTTTTTCAAAGTAATTCCCAATACAGGGGGACCTGTCCACCAATTCTACTCAAATCCTTTTCAAGGGCGAGGTAGACACATACAGGGTTTTTTGTTTTCTACAGCAATCTCTTAGAAGTTTTACACTCTCGTCCCACTCCTTTTGGTAAGCCAATATGTGACATAGAGGGCCCCAAATTTCCATAGGAGGCTTTAAAACACCACCTCTCACAGTCTTGGGTAAGCACTGGGCACGATTTGGTCTCTTTCTGCCTGGGCCTTGGGGTTTGGAAAGGTCATGGGAGCTTTCTCCAACTGCTGGCCCGGGGGGCCTTGGGGGAAACCCCGCTTCACCACGGAACCCTTTTAATTCCCCCGGGGGGGAAACATTTCGACACGTTTTCCTTTCACCCGTTTTTCCTGTTCACCTACAGCAAATAGGTACCTGGGTGTTTTCGACTGGTGGGGTCGCACCCGGGGGGCAAGATTAAGGGCCCCCCGGGAAAAAATTAGACAGTCCTCGTGACCACTGACTTTTTTGGGGTTTTCCTGGTGGCTAACCCTCCGGGGATTAAAAATCCGAACGGAATCTTAATTACTTATTTTATCCTGGCCCCCCAATTTTTAATGACTCAGTACCTCCCATCCCTCTGCCCCCCGTGCAATCAGGAAACCCACACCCGATGCCCGGGGGGGTCACCCTGTTTTTAATGCACGTCGGATTCCCAAACCTGAGGTCTTTATCAGTCACATCTTTTCCACCCCACACTTGTACTAGCTCCCGTGGGGAAAGATCCCTGTAAAATTCCCGGGTGTCCGTGGAGCTAGTGGGGGCTCCCCCGGAATGAAAAACCCACTATTTCTCCCCTCCTGGGAGGGTTTTGGGGGGCTGGGCCTCGGGTTGCTCTTTCCTTGCATGTTGACTTGCCCCCTATCTCAGATAAGGGGGTGTGACCCAAAGCTGACACCACCCCCCAGCCATTTCCATTTTTATCTGAGAGAGACCGCGGAAAGCTCACAATCTCTAGAGATTCCTTTCTCTGCCGTAGGGTTACGCCTGAACTTCCCAAAAGATTGATCAGTGGTTTTTGCCCCCGCACCTCTCGTATAAACCCCATCTCTTTTTTTGAGTGGGTTCCCCGTTCTTTTAATTGCGCACCTGCTGCCTTAGTGAGAAAAATAATTAGCTCCTGTTCAGCCCCCCATCCATCTTCAGATAGAGATATGGGCCACCAGTCCTGAAGATAATCCTGGAACAACCCTTTCCTTGCCTCTTTACTCCCATCTAGGAGGCAGCAAAACTGGGGGAGCCTGGTGAGTTGAAGGTGTGATCACTGCAAATGGTACACTGACAAAGGTGAGGATGATTTTCCCATGTGCACCTGTTGCGAAGTTTCTTACCCGAAGGTAAGGTCGAGGCAGCCCACCCAACAGTGTGTGGGCTCCATTGTTTAGCAACTTACCTCGGGTAGACGTTAGAGCATGCAGGTCTGCCAGCAGCAGTGGTTGTTGAGGAGAGCACGCATTGGGTGATGCGCTTTGAAATCTCCACCCACAATTATACATTCAGCGCTCTAGTGCGAGGAGCGTTCTGCTCAATGTCCGAGGGTGTGTCTTGGTTTCATGTAGATGTTATAGAGGGTAAACGGCGCCCCCAGGTAGGGTGCACAAGGTTGCCTTACCCTCGACATCCGCCCCACATCCACAGGTTTGGCTATAACCTCGTGAGGTATTGTATTGGATAACAAATACAGCAGTCCTCTATAGTGAAAGCCCGGTCCCTTGCCGAAAATACCCTACAAAACAGTAGTTTTGGCCATAGTCGGAGATAAAGATTTTCTTGTAAGCAAGACATGTCAACCTGATCCCAATTACTGCCTCCAGCAAGAAGGTCTGTTTGATCCTTACCCTGAAGGTTCCATGTAGTACCTTGATGGTGTGATTTGGTAACGAGGTTATTCCATCGCTTGATCCTGAGATGAAACTGAGTCCTGCCCGCGCTGAGAACCGCTAATTCATGGCATCTTCACTTCGCCCCTCCAGTAAGCACACCTCTCAGGACGCGTACTGGACCATCTGCCGAATGTGCCTGTTGTTCCATGTAGTTGGATTGTGTTGCAAATATAGATCCGTGAGACACCTTGATGATGCTAACGCATTCCGCCCTGGTGAGTAGCGTGCTTTGGGATAGGGTCGAAACAGTGATATTATCTGTGCTGTTGTCGCTTATGAATCCTGAGGGTTGAATTCTTTATTGTATAACCGTGGTCTGTTGCTGTATACCAGATTGGGTATCCGTGATTCTGCTGTGAGGTGCCAGTATGAGTCTGCAAAGCTCCTGTGCCGGTAAGGATGCCCCGTGTGTCTATGGCTGGTGGGGCTATAGGTGCGCCTCTGATCCCATTGGGGGGGGGGACCAATTACCCTGTTGATCCTCTGTGTACCTCTAGTTCTGTTTCTTCGTTTAGGTAGGGGTGTAGAGGTTTCCTGACCTTGACTCCTGGTTGAGGCTTCGAGGGAGTTAATTTCTGGGCATTTGACTTGGGTTAGCTCGCATGAAGATCTGCGGTATTCAGCATTCTCTGCCATCCCATCGTTTGCTGAGATGATTATCCGTCATAGCCTGTTCCGATTTTGGCACTTCCAGACATCCTGAATTCTGGCGAGCCTCGGGGCACGAGGATCCACATGTGTTTCTGCCTGCACGTTCGGGCATTGGGGTGAGTGGGTGCGAATGCATTTTTCAGCTGGTGATGCAGTACCGTATGTGGTGCTGGCTGCAGAACAACCACAGATGCTGCTGTTCGTACAAGTGCACCCATGTCCATTATTTGCTGTCACTTGAACCAGTGTAGAACTTTCTGTTGTGAGGTCCTGACATCGTACCTGCCCCAAGAAACCGAGTTCACTGGGATGGGCAGTGGTCCGACATGCTGATGAGGAACTGTCGGGTTGGTGGTTGCTGCCGGTCTTTCCTAACGTTGAGCTGACACCACACTGGGGTGAGCGCTTACTTCTCATGGGGCAATCCTCAGCGTGTATCGCATCACTACACCTTTGGTGATCTCTGCCGAGAGTCCATTCCTCCAGGAAAATACGATCTTCTCCATCTCCAGGACTCTCTTAAGGTGGTATTTTTTTCCCTTGTTGAGGGGAGTCAATATTGGTTCCCCCCATCAAGTTAAAACCAAATTTCTTGAAATTTCGGGTTGTGTCGTGTTTCCCATTATGAAACAAGGGCCTTAGTGGGTTCTGTGGCCCCCTAAGACTTCACCTTTTTTTTGGGCCGGTTGGTGAACGGTTTGCCTGCCCCCGGGACGGACGGCGCTTCTTCTTTTTTTGTCCACATTTGTTTCACCCCTCGTGGTTTTCGAGGGGGGGTTTTTATTTCCTCCCCTTTTTTCCTTTGCCCGCTGGCTCCGGGGTTGGAACTGTCAATCTGTTTACAATGTAAAGGGGGGGGGGGGGGATTTTCCCTTTTTCCTCTCCCCAACTTCTTCGTAGAATTGCGCCCCACTTTTCCCAAAAACCCGAGTCCTCTGTCTTTGTTCATGGAGCCCCCCCGTGGCCTCTTTTTTTTCGGCAGAAGCCATGTCCCTACCCTTGTAAAAAGGGGTTTTTGAAATCCGGGGAACTGAGTGTGTAAACGGGAAGTCCGTTGCCTGAGTTGCTTGAATGGTGTTATTTTGAGGACAAACAGTACATTTTGGGAGGGTAAAATTGTTCGCCAAAGGCCCGTAGTCCTGGCATGGGCCCTCAATCTTCGATGACCCGACCTGGCCCCCGGGAGGGAAAAAAGGTTTCAAAAGGATGCTTTTGTATGCGGCTCAAGCACCCCTTCTGGCCCAGTTAACTGGGGCTTCTAAAAGCGACCCCCATATGTACTCCAACGAGGGCACTATCGAGGAGGGGTTTTTGTCGTTTTCACGGTAACAGCTTGTCTGGTTCGTTGTTTCCCCATGGAACACTATTTGTTCCCCGCCCCATCTCGGTCCATTTCGGGGGGGAATTATCTTTTTCTAGTTCCCCTCGGAGTGTTCAGAATTTTGCACTCCGGGGATTAGTGGGGTTAGGGGCCGTTGGAAAACTTTGGACAGTTCTGGCACATCTCCCCCCTCAGCCTTGTCTACCATCATTTTTGGCTGTGGGAAACCCCAAAACGAAGCCGAGGGTTTGGCGGTACACTGCGCTCTGGACCACTTCTATAAAAAGGAGGGGGTTTCTCCCTGGTCGCGCTGGGTTCCACTGTTGAGATGGGGTATCGCCAAAGGAACCCCCCCCAAAAAGTTTTTTGGCTCTTCCCCCCACCATTTGGCCTGTCGTAGGCTGTTTGGGGACGGTTTTAACAACCTGTGGTTTGTCTGTTGCTCCCTTTGGGCCTTGAAATATCTCCCGCCCCCTTTTCCCCCGGTTCCCGGGCCAGGGCTGGGGATCCGGTTCAATGTCGATCTTTTACCCCAATTTTTAAGGCTGTCTTTTTGTCGGGTTTCGATGTAAAGGAGGGAATTTTGGGCCCCTGGGGTTTTGGGGGGGGAAAAGGGAAATGATTGCAGGGGTGGAAAAAACATTTTATGCAGGTGGAGTCAAAGTCGTAGGGCTTTGGGAAAATTTGCCTGCTAAATTTCGCCACCAGCTTAGCTTGAAGGTTCGTCCCTGGTCAGGGAGTCGCCACCCTTGGGGTTTTGTGACAATTGTGGTACAGTCCCCTGCGCTCTCTTCCTGTCGGGTGACGAACCATCTGTGAAAAAACCTCCCCACATGTGCCTCCCTCGGGCCAAATGCCTTTTGTCTCACCATAAACCCTGGGGGTGTTTTGGCTGCGAGCCTTAGAGAGGGGGTGCGGCTGATGAAAAACTTTCCAGCGGGTTTTGGGGGCCCCGGGAGGGGGTTTGGATGGTACCCGAAAACAGGAAGGTCACAACTCTTCTCGGGGGATTTGTTAGGCAGCAGCTTTCGCCCAGCAGAAACAAAACGAACGAACCGGGAAAAAGTAGTCCGTGAAAAAGGTGGGGATCTTGTGTCAGGGTTTAAAATATCCATCCCCTTTGTGGGGGTACCTTGCTGGGGTTGCAGAATGGGGCCATTTTTGCGGGCTTTATGTATAAACTCGCCCCCCCCAAAGGGAAGGGAAACCCCGGGCCTCAGATCGAGACTTTCTGTTTGGGTCCAAGGGGGGCCCCAAGCAAAGTTCTTATCGCCTGTTTTTTTTGTACGACCTCCACCCTTTCCCTGCCCCTGGGGGGAAGAGATGAGCTTACGCCGGTGCAACTTTTGCAATGAGCGAGGGGTTATGCTTTACTTTATTTTAAAAGCGAAGTGCATCTTTGCTTCCCCCTGCACGGTGCCTCCAGGCTCTCATGGCGTTGAGTCGAGTAAAAGGCACAAAACCTGACATACTGGGCCCTTTTTTTTTGAAAGGTCAGTTTTTAAAAAGTAGATTCCCAATACAGGTAGGACCCTTTCCCCACCAATTGCAAAGCTAAAATTTTCCCTTTTCCCAAGGTCGGGTGGGAACGACAAATACTGGGTTTTTTTTGTTACTATCAGCAACTGGCTTAGTAGAGTGTTTTTTCCCACTCTGCTTTTACCCACTCCTTTGGTGAAGAAATATTGACGTTTGAGGGGCCCCAAGTTTTCCTTTGGAGGCGGTTTAACACCTTCCTCTCAGCAGCTTGGCTAAGCCCCCTGGTCAGCGAAAAGGGCCCTCTACTGCCTGGGTCCTTGGGTTTTTGGAAATTTGGGGTTTACAATGGTAGCTTTTTTCCCAAGCTGCGGGGCCCCCGGGGGCCGGGTGGCAAAAAGCTCCCGCTTAACACAGGGAAAGGGCCCCGGGTTCAATTCCCCCCGGGGGCCCGGGGGGGGAAACATTTCGACACTTTTTCCTTTAAACACCTGTTGCCCCTGTTCCCCTAGCAAAAATTTGGTACCGGGGTTGTTAGTCGACTGGTGTGGGTCGCTCCGGGGGGACAAGATTAAGGCCCCCAAGGAAAAAAATTCCCCAGTCCCCCCCCCCCCGATGACGCAGGACTTTTTTGGGTTTTATCCTGGGGGGGAACCCCCCCGGGGTTTAAAAAAATTCCGAAGGGAAATTTAATTTTTCTTATCTTATGGGGGCCCTCCCCCGACTTTTTAAAAGAGTCAAGTATGGCCCCCCATCCACTCTGCCCGCCCGTGCAATCTTTGGAATACGTCTCACCAAATCGATCCCCGGGGCAGGGTCACCTCCCGTTCTTAATGGGAGTCGGAGTTCCCAAATCCGTAAAAGGCTTCATCAGTCACATCTTCCCTCACATGCAGCTTGTATTTAGATGGGCTGTGGGGAGAAGTTTTTCCTCCCGTTAAATTCCCGGGTGTCCCGTGGGAGTGGGGTGGAGGCCCCCCCCTGGAAGTGAAAACCCACTAATTTTCTTCCCGCTTCCTGGGATGGGTTTTTGGGTGGGCTGGTGGCCTCGGGGTTGCCTTGCCCGTTGCAAAGTTGAGCTTGCCCCCTATCTTTAGAAAGGTGGGGGGTGATGCCCGAATGTGACAAACCCCTCCAGCCATTTTTCAGTTTTTTCTCTGGGAAAAGAACCCCTGCGGGAAAAGCTTTCACAAAAGCTTTTCAGAGTAAATTTCCCGTTTCCCTGCCGAAGGGTTTCGCCTGTTTTAGCTTCCTAAAAGAGTTTATGCAGTGGGGTTTGCTCCCGCACCTCGTCGAGTAGAACACCAGTCTCTTTTGTAGTGTGTCCTGGTGTACTTTGGAATTGCGCCTCGCTGCCCTTTGTGAAACAGTAATTTGTCCTGTTCAGCCGTACCCCAGTTTCAGAAAGAGAGGGATGGGGACCCCCAGTCATGAAGATAATCCTGGAACACCTTCCTTTTCCCCCCTTTAACCCTCCCCTTAGGAGGGGAGCAAAACTGTGGGGGCCTGGGGGAAGTTGAAAAGGGGGTGATCACTGCAAAGTGGTCACTACAAGGGGAGGATGAAATTTCCCCCTGTGGCACCTGTTTGCCCAGTTTTTTGACCCGAAGGTAAGGGCAGGCAGCCACCCAAAAGGTGTGTGGGGTCCCCCTTTGTTTAGCAACTTTAACCCCTGGAATTTTCGTGTAAGGGGCTTTTCATGTGTTTTGCCGCAGCTTTTTGGGTTTTTTGAGTGGGGGAGTGCAGCCCCTTGGGTGATGCGCTTTGAAATTTTCCACCCCCCAAAAATAATTCAGTGCTGCAGTGCGAGGGGTTTTTTGCAATGTCGAGGGGGGGTCTTGGGTTCCCTTTTTGATGTTTATAGGGTGGTAAAAGGGGGCCCCCCCCCCCCAGGGGGATGTGCCCAAAGGAAAAGGGCCCGAAACCCCGCATCCTCCCCCCAGTCCCAAGGGGGGTTTGGGGTATAAAAATCGTGAGGGATTGTTTTTGATTAAAAATACCTGTGCCTCTTAGTTTAAGGGCCCGGGGGCCCCTGTGCCCAAAATTTCCCAGCAAAACAGGGTTGTTTTTTGGGCACATAGTCGGGAGGTAAAGGGGTTTTTTTGTTTGCAAGACGATGTCCCCCCCTTTATCCCGAATTACTGCCTCCGCAAGGGGTGCTGTTTTGCTCCTTAGGCCCTGAATGTTTTTTTGTTAAAACCCTTTAGGGTGGTTTGGTACCGGGTTATTTCCTTTGCTGTTTTTTTCCCCCGAGGGGGAGACTGAGTTCCCTGCCCGCTAGAGAACCTGCAAATTCATGGCATCCACTGGGCTCCTCCTCGGGCGGGAAAACAACTCTCAGGGGCCCTACTGACCTTTTGCCGGGTTTTTGCTCTGTTGTTCCCCCGGGGGTTGATTTGTTTTCAAAAAAAAATCCCTGAAACCTTTATGAGTGCTACGAGATCCTCCCTGGGGAAGCCTGCTTTGGGGTTGGGTTCGAAAAAGTGGATATTATCTTGCTGTTGCGTCCCGTAGGGGCTCCCAGGGTTTGGTTTTTTTTTATTGATGAAACCCTGGTCTGTTTTCCTTTAAACCAGATTGGGGAGCCGGGATCTCTGGTGAGGTGCCATTTGATCTGCAAAGCACCTGTGCCGGGGGAAGGGTGCCTGCGTTGTTGTGCTAAAGGTGGTGGGGGCTATTTAGTGCCGCCCCGCGATCGCATTGACCAGTTTTACCCTGTTTATGCCCCCTGTTTTTCCCCTTGTTTCCCGTTTCTTCGTTTTTGGGGAGGGGGGAAGGAGGTTCTTGACCTTTACTCCTGGTTTAGGCCTTTGAGGGTTGGGAATTTCCGGGGATTGAAATTGGGTTAGCCGCTGAAAAGTCTGCGGTATTGCAGCATTCTCTGCACCCTTTGTTTTCTGAGAGTGATGATCCGTCATAGCCTGTTGCCGAGGTTTTTTGGGATCTTCCAGACTCCCTTTAATTCTGGCGAGCCTTCGGGGCCCTCGAGGTTCCAGGCATTTGGGTTTCCCGCCCCCGCGTTGGGCATTGTGAGTGGGTGGCGATGAATTTTTTTAGCTTGGTGATGCATTAAATCGGGAGGGTGGTTTCTTGGGTCAGACAAAACCCCGATTGGGTCTGTCGTTCAAGTGCACCCCGGGGACCCTAATGCTGACACTTTAAACGTGAACTGGTTTTTGTTGTAAAGGGCCTGAAATCTTTCCCGGCCCCCCAAAAAACCCCAGGGTTTAGCTGGGAAAAGGCAGTGGTCCCCACTTTCCGAATGGGACCTGCGGGTTGGTTTCGTTGCCTGCCGTCTTTTTTCCTTGAGGTTTTGGGTGACCCCACACTGGGGTGAGCTGCTACTTCCCCGTTTTGGGGAACATCCCGGGTATCGAAAAACAATACACCTTTGGGGGACTTTGCCGAGAGTCCAGTTCCTCCGGGGGAAAAGACGAAATTTTCTCCCTGACTCTCTTCAAGGTGGTTACATTTCCTTGTTGAGAGGAGTAAATTTTTTGGGTTTTCCCATCAAGTTGAAACCATATTTTTGAATTTCGGTTGTGTCGTGATTCCAAAGGGATGAAAAAAACGCCCAAAGGGGGGTTTTGTGGTCCCCTAAGACTTCCCTTGAATTTTTCCGGGTTTGGGTGAACTGGTTTTCCTCCCTTGGGCGGCGGCGCTTCTTCTTGTTGTCCCCAGTTTTTTTAAAACCCTCTTGGTTTTCGGGGGTGGGGTTTTTTATTTTTCCCCCCCTGTTTCCCTTGTCGTGGGTCCTTTGGTTTGGGAAAGGGCAGATCTGCCCACAATGTGAGCAGTTTTTTCCTCTTCCTCTCGGGAACTTCTTCGCTAGAATTGCGCCCCACATTTCCAAATCCGAGTCCCCTGTTTTGTTCATGGAGCCCTCGTGGCCTCTTCTTTTCGGCAGAAAACCCTGTGCCCCATCTTGTGATAAGGTTTGTGAAAACCGGGGAATGAGTTGTGAATGAGTTTCCCTTTTCCCGAGTTGCTTTAATGGTGTTTTGTTGAGGAAAAAACAGTACATTTTTGTATTTTATTTAAAGTTCGCCCCAAAACCGTAGTCCCCGGCATGGGCTCAAACCCTTTCGATGGGCCCCAAATCTGGCTTTCCCATGGAGAAAGGTTTTTTACAATGATGGATGGGTTTTCTGCTCAAGCACTCTTTGGTCAGTTCAAATGGTGAAACTCATAAGCGCACCCCAAGGTACTCCCCAAAAGATGGGGCCCCTATCGAGGAAAGGGGGATTTTCGTTTTTCACAGGTAACCTTGTCCCCGGTTTGTTGATCCCATGGTACACTATGGGTTCGCATCATTCGGGTTTCCCCTTCGGGAGGGGAAAATTTTACTTCTAGTTGCCTGC